>JAASFO010000470.1:0-20446 GCA_023333815.1 Globisporangium recalcitrans
GTTGATCAACTTCCTCGGCATCGTGTTCATGCTGCGCGGCTGGTTCCGCGACTTCTACAAGATCCCGGGCAACAAGTGCAGCGACTTCCCGCTTGCGTTCCTCTGCTCGTGCTGCGCACTGGCTCAGATGTCCAAGCACACTCAAGTTGTGAGCAACAAGTCGACGCTCCAAGGATACAACGCCTAGAAGGCATGGGCTGGTGTGAGATCGTTCTGACCAGACAACGCCATCCAAGTCACATGTACATACAGATCCACTGCTGCGTTCGTCCTCTTCCCACTAAAGCCTCCATGCAAAATACAAGCACACCATTCATGATTCGCTTGTGCACGATTGCTTCTTCTCTGTCTGCTCTGACGACAGGGCATTAAGCCGATTCTCCTCCATCCTGCTCCTGTTTACTCTCCATTGTGAAGAGCTCCAAGGAGCGTCAACATGGCTACAGTTATGGTACATAAACAGCACTTTGTTGACAACCATCCAGGACATTCGTGAAGAACTGCAGTAGCTAGCACTAGCGGCGTTTGACAGTGTTAGAGCTTGGAGGCACGCTGAGGATCTCACCTTCAGGAACGCGAGCCTGGAGCTTTGCGAATGCACACACTGTGCTCGCTTTCCTTGTTCCATCGGAGCCTCGGGATCTGTGAGCGTTGCTTGGAACTGCTGCTGCACTCGCGATGCGCACATTTGCAAACTCCGTCTCATAGGACGGCATGTCAACGTGATCGTCAGTGCTCGCTACGCCCAGCTGCCCAAATCTGTTGCCGCCAAACGCGTAGAGAAACGACTGCGACGCCACGCCGCAGAGCGCGAGCGAGTGGTCGTTACCTGCAGCGACCTGATTCGCATTCAGACCTCGGAAGAAGCGGATTTCGCGAGGACAGAATTCATGTTGCGAGCCACCGAGTCCGAGCTGGCCATGCTGACCGCGTCCCCAAGAGTAGACAACTTTGTAGTCCACGGTCGCTGGGTTCCACGACTGAGAAGCGTCGACGATGTGCTGCCTCGATACAAAAATACCCAGCGAGTGCGAGTCACCAGCTGACACATCGACCGCAATGAAGTTTGCGAGCGAGTCGACGCGAGTTGGGGTTGCAACACAACCTGGAGTAGACGTCCCCTCTGCTGGCTCTCCGGTCCCGAGTTGTCCGTAGCAGCCTCGTCCCCACGAGTGCAGTGTCCAGACGACGAGATCGCGAGCGCAAAGTGGTTCCCGGCGCTGATCTTTGTGGTCTTGAGGTTCGCAAGACCCGGGATCAGCTTTGGCGCTTTCGCAACAACAACTGGTGGTTGTGACTTGGATAGCTCGCCATCGCCATCGCCCTCTGTGTCGTCACTGCTTGCGTCTTCACCAGCGCCATTGCTGTGCTGGTTATGGGTTGTGGAATCGTCTTCAGGGTCGTTCGCTTTCTCTTCTTTTGCTTCTTCAAACCCCAGCTGCCCGTGCTGCTGCGTCCCCCACGAGTACACCCGGCCGAGGTCTTCGAGGCACGAAAACACACACGAGGCACACATTCAACTTCAGTGGACTCTCACTTGTCAGTGCCAGCGCCTTGGCTGGTGCTCGCTTGATCCCTTCAACCCACTCACCGTCGAGCGCGTACCCAGCGAGATGTCCCGCTGCGATCGCCACAATCCTGCTCTTTGCCGTTGAAATTGCCGCCGAGTCCTCTCCAAAATGCACTTCCCGTGGCGTCCACATGCCACAGCCATCTTGTTTCAAGAAGAGCCGACCGCTTTGGTACACTCGACCGGTATCTGCCAGTATGAGTGGAGAGAATGGGATCAGTGTGTGCAGATAGCAAAGCCAGCAGAACCAGTGTTCAAGCCAACCTGTGAGGAACAGGCTCAGCCGATCGCCCGCTGAGACGCTCCTGACGATCTGGTGGCGGAAGAACGCGATTGCCTTGGCGTCCCCCACTCTTTCCGTGTTGTTGTGTGCCAGTGCGCCGTCTTTCGAGCCGTAGCCCCAGCTAAATGGCCGCATTTGCAGCGCAGCTCTCTCGACTGAGCGAGTGATCGTCGCAACAAGCCGGCAGCTCTCGCTCACGTCTTTGCCGAGAAACCATGGCGCGGGCAGTAGTGGTAGCTGATTGCTAATGCACGAGCCGAGCGCGACGTCAAATGAGGACTCTTTGCGTAGGAACGCCGGTCGCTCGTGGTACTTGAGCGGTCGAGCGACTGTTTTCTTCTTTGCGAGCGGGTGCGGCGCTTGTGGCGACGACAGCGCATGAGCAGCAGGCTTGGATGGCAAAGAACGAGATGAAGGATGAAGCGACGAGCTCTTCATTTGCGAAGCAGCGCTGCGGGACGCAGACTCAATTGCTGGCTGCTTCTCTCGCGACAGTGACTCGCCTGGATTGCGTTGTCTTTGGATGCTCAAGACTGACACGAAAAGTCGCAGCGTCACAACTCGTTGATCTAAGTTCGGCAACATTCAAAGACTGGCTCATTCTGACCAACTGAGGGTCGTGGTGGTCCCGAATCAGCGACTGAGAGTCCATCTGAAGCGGTCCAGGCAATCTGTCATGTCCTCCTTGGAGCTCTAGCGCTGTCTGGAGCTCAATCGTCGCCTGGCGCCAGGTTCAAAGCTGTGAATGAAGTCTGGCTGGTTGATCATCCGTGTTTCGAGAAACGTGTGGCTGAAACCAACTGGAAAGAGACTGGAGAAACACTGATGCCACTCTTGTGCTTTGACAACATGGACGGATAGTTGAACCCCTCGAACACTCTCTCTCTCTCTCTACACGTTACTTTGTTAAGTTAGGCGAGCACCACAAACTACAAACAAAACCCCTTTCATCATTTGGCGTTACCTTCTCTCAGCACCCGTGCCCTTTGCCGTCCGTGAAACGAACTTGGCGCTGGTGAAGTGGCTTCTCGTTGAACTTTGCGATAATCGCTTCGAGACTCGCGAGGCTCTCGGAGGATTTGAACACGATCTTGCTGTTTTCCAGGAGTGCGAGCACCAGTGAATCGCTGATCTGCGAGTTGTCGCCAATGAGAAACGCGACCACTGCGTCCTTCACAGCTGGCGCCAGGGTGTCTGGAAGAACGTACTCGCTGCTCGTGTCCAAAGAGTCCGTCGTAGTATCGGCGCCTCCAGTAGCTGGCGCGCTGGTGGTAGCGCCTCCACCTCCCGTGTCTCCTCGGGCTCCCGCTGAGGAGGAGGGAGCCGCAGGTGAAGGTGTACCTGGGTTGGCTGGTGATGGTGTCGCACTGCTGCTGGGACTTGGAGAACCTCCGCCTGTCGCTTCTTTCAGTGACGTCCACTTGGCTTCCTGGACAATCGACGAGATGAACGTGTCCCCCATGGACACGTTCGCGTACACGCCTGGGAGGTACTGTGCGCCGCAGCCACGACCAAAGCTGATCACACCGAGAAGCGCCGTGTCGCCTGATTTCGCATCAATCACAACAAGCGGACCGCCCGAGTCTCCTTCACAGGCGTCTTTCCCGACCTGCCCTCCTGCGCAGAACATCGAGTTGTCGATGTTCATCTGTAGGTCCTGCATACAAACCTGGTTGGATGCGACGATGTTCACGTCGACAAAGCGCAGCACGTCCGAGAGCTCGAGTCCCCAGGAGTTCGTGACCCCATAGCCAAAGATCTGGCCGGAGATTGGGAGCGGATGCGAGTTGAAGAGCTTCACTGGTGCGGCGACGCTCGGGTACTTGAGCTCGAGGATCGCGAGGTCGTTCGCGCTCGCCTGTTCACTGAAACCCGGGTGCCGCGTCACTTTCGCGACGCGGATCTGCTCGCCAAACTTGGTGCCGCTGGTCTTCAGCGAGCCGATCGAGACCCACGGGAGCACGTCGCTCTCGTCCACGCAATGCGCGGCGGTGAGCACAAACGACGGCGCAATGAGACTCGCGCCGCAGTAGTTCTGACCTTTTCTCACCGTCCGAATACCCGACATGAACTTCATGTTGTCGTTCAGCTCTGGAACGTCGTAGCCGATGAGGAAGCCGTACGGGGGAGCGTAAACCCATTTCGCGTTCGGGATCAGCGGTTTACCCAGAAACTCCGGACCGGTGGCTTCGACCCACGTGAACGACTGCGAACCTGGGAGGTCGGCGTGCGAGGTGCCAAAGCCCACAAACAAATATCCAGGGTCAGTAGATTGTTCGGAGAGCAGTAGCGTGCCGAGCCAGTTGGTCTCAGTGCTCGGCAATGGCTGCGAGCCTTCGTACAGCTGGGTCGCGCACACAACGTCGCTCGGGATCTCTGGTACAGGCTCTTCCTCCGGTTCTTCTTCTTCGACCGATGCTGCTGAGGATGAAGATGATAGCGATGGGGCTCCGGTTAATTCTGGCGCTGGAGTCTCTGGCTCTGGCGATGGGGTCTGCGGAGCGAATCCGCACGTCTCCAGCGGGTTGTTGAGTCGCGGGTACTCGAGCCACGTGAGTGCGAGCGCCTCGCTGTCGATAAAGAGCGCGCCGAATTTGCTCGGCATGCTGTACAGTTCGTAGACCGCGTCGTCCAGGAACGGGAGTGGCTCCGTAGCGCTTGGAGGACTGACTTCTTTGTCGTTTCCCGTTGATGTGTTCTCAGTGCCGGAACTGCTACTACCAGTTGTAGACTCCGGTGCGAGGTCTCCTGTTGTCGTCGAGCCATCGCCACTCTTCTTCGGTAGAGATGATAGAAACGCAGGCGCATGCTCGAGCGTCAGCACGGCCCAGTCGTTCTTCATGAAGCTCGCAGCGTCGATCTCAAACGCAAACTCCGGATGGAGCGTGATGGCCGTGACGTTGATGCGCTCGGTCTCGTTGAAAAACCCGCTCGTGACCGGCGCCACCTCGCCACCGTCTTCACTTGGTGGCGCGGCTGGCGTCATACGAAACCCAAAGGAAGCGAACGTGAGCCGCTCACCTGGACGTCGCTGATACGACGCCACGCAGTGCGCGGGTGCCACGAGGAACTGCGGCGCCACGAGCACAGCGAGACACGCGCGTTCGGTGGTAGACGACCCGAGCACCGCGAGACTGCGCACTGCCGAGTCGCGGTCGAGGGGCGTCGCGTGCGCATTGTCGAGAAGAGTCACGCACGCGAATAGCGCCAGCGAGGCGAGCCGCGACACCTTGGAGCGCATGTTGGTGGAGTGTCTGTGGTGGGGAAGGAGAGAGAATGCGACGACGACGCAGTGCTGCTGCTCATGGAGGCTGTCTATCTGTGTGAGGCTGGTCTTGTCGTTCATGGAGGTGGCACATCTGCCTTCGTTCCTGTTTTGCGCATCTCACAGTGGTAGTTCCACATCGAGATGTGCAGATTCTTGAGGCTGCTGTTGATGGGAATGAAGACAGGATTTGCACTGCTGTTGAAACTATTCGACACGCTTTACTGTTTATTTTGTACATATTAGATAAAAGCATCCTGCTCAAAATGCAAGACTTGAAACATGTAGGTGAGGTATACTCGAGTGCGAGAGTCAGAGAGAATAACGATGTTCATTTAGTCGCTAATTCCTATCCAACAGAGAAATGAACGCTCGAAAACCAGTTCGCACTTGTCTGGGTTGTGTGCGATTATAATTGCTCATTACCGAATCGCACTCACTGCAACTCGCTGTCTGTGTTGTCTCTTCCACCGTCAAATCGATGTTTCCTTTGGCATATTTGCATCCAATAGAGAGCGTGAATGTTCTCTTGTCTCAACAGGGACAAGTACAAACAATAGCTGCTTGCAAGCACGTAATACGCTCAAAACCTTGTCAGAGGTCGATGCTCGAGACTCGAGTTCATCAGCTAGAACACCTGTGTGAGTTGTCTCGAATGCTTCGCCTGTGAAGCTGGCTTTGCTTTCTTTCATGTAAAAAGCAGCGGTTACACCATAACCTTTGCGTTGTTACGCGAGAATGAAGCCAAGATGGGTCTTCTATTCAGGTGCCTCATAGTGTTTTGTCCCTCTATATAGTGTGTGTCAGTTTGAATTTTCAAGCACTGCATCGACAAGCAAGCCAACAGCTCAAGAGGAAGAGGATGGCGGACAAGGCGGCCACAAGCACCAGCACTAGCAGCAGCGTGGATGGCGGCGCGACGTTCCTGTCTCCTGTCTCCAAGTACAACAAGCTGCGCGAAGATGAGCTGCTCGCGCAGCAAGAGCGCCTCAAATCTGTGCGCGTGGAGCGGAAAACGAAGACGACCAGCAGCAGCAATCTCGTAGCAGGCGCGAAACGCAAGATGGAGAGTGCGGGCGAGGCGACGACGCAGTCGGAGGTGTGGTTTGCAGATGAGGCGTTGGTGTCCACGGCGTCCTCTTCAGCGTCCTCTTCGGCGTCGTCGAGAGTGGGCTTCTCCAAGTCGTCGGTGTCCTCGTCGGCGTCTTTGGCGAAGAAGCAACGCCGATCGTCGACGCGAAGCAACACGGAGAAGGGAGACGGCAAGAGCATCTCGGGCATTATGAAGAACTACATGAAGAAAGTGGAAGCGCAAAACCCAGTCGCAGCAGCGACGACAGCAGCAGGCGAGACGAGACGATACTTGACATATGACTCGATGACGAAGACTCTCTCGAAAGGTCATCAGGGGTCATCAAAAGTGCAGTTCCAGGAAAAGAAAGAGCCCGACAGCAAAGCCGAGGAGATGTTCAGCCGCGCAGTGGTGAGCGCTTTGTGTCTGAGGCTTGTCTGGATCGCATGACACGACAAAATCGCACCTGTCTGACTCGTATTGTTCGCACAGGACTCATCGTTTGGCCAAGCCATGGCTCCACACGCTACTAGCAGCAGTGCAGCAAAGTCCAGACGAACGTTGAAGCACTTTGACAGCATCAGCGTGACGAAGAACAAGATGGAGCGAAAGCGCGAAGAAGAAGAAGATGCCGAAAGTGCTGACAGTGGCTTCGGCAGCACGAAGAGGCTTCCAAAACGATCGGCGAGACTCGTGACATCGGTTACAGACGAAGAAGTGGTGGATCTGGAGCACGTCGAGAATGTGTCGAATCTGGAAACAGTAGAAGGCAGCGAGATCCTTCAGGCACTCATGAACGCGGGGACGCCGCGATCCGGTCGCAAGTTCCCATCTGAACGTGGGCAGCCTGGGAGTGACGAGCAAGAGCGTGCATTCCTTCAAAGACGCCATCTGGCGTTGCGCAAAAAGTACACTGCTGTTCCCGCTGAGGACTCGAAGGAGAAATGGGAGTACAGGGAGTCTGGCGGCACTATCGTGATCGAGCGAAAGAAGGACTCTTCTGCCTTGGTAGTTGCGGAAGGCAAGCGCAACGGATACAACGAAGAAGTAGAAGACGCGATTGCTCAGATTGAAAGCACAGCACCAGGAGATAGCGATGCTGGTGAACCCGATGCAGCACCTGCTGCCGAAACTGCCAAAATCGAAGAGTTGAGCGAGGACGGCGACAAGGAGACCACTGAGAGCAAGATTGCAAGAATCAGCGAAGCGAAAGGCTGGGGCTGGAAACACTCGCTCTTGTGGTTCGTGGCCGGATCGATTATGCTCTGCACGCTCGTCATTGCATTCCCGTCGCTCGAGGTGCTCTTCAAACCAGTGGTGCCGTTTTGTGACAGTGAGGAAAACAGCTCGGTCGTGAACATCCGTGACTTTGATCGTTCCAAGGCGCTCCAGCCGTACACTGGATCTTCTTCTTCGTCTGCGTCGTGCCGCGCGTGTCCGATCTTTGGGAACTGCACGAGCGGTGAGCTGCTTGCCTGCTTGCCACCGTACGAACTTTACAACAGCGCGTGCGTTGAGAACCCCGAGGTTCGCCAGGATCTCCAGCGACTCGCGGCCATGATCCACCGGTTCGTGGCCAAGAAGGCGACGGAGAATATCGGGAATATCTCGCTGTGGGAGTGTCTCTTTGGCGAGAGTGAATACGAAGACTTTGCTGGTCCAGCGAAAATCCTGCTCTCCGACATCCAAGAGCTGCTTGCAGAGACAATCTCGTACGGCAAGTCACTGAGCAACCTGCCGCGTGAGTACGTGTTCAACCGCGCGCTGGACTTGGCGTTTCGAGACCTGAAGGATATATTTGTAGGCGAGAACAACAACCAGATTTTTGTCGGCAAGAGCGTCGCGCCGTGGTCGTACCAGGCGAAGCACCAGCTGTACTCGAACGCGCGTCTCATCGCGTTTGTGATCTTCGTTGGCGCGTTGCTGGGCTTTGTGTATCGGAGGTACGCCGTGCGTCGCATCGAGCGAGGACTGATTGACCGCCTCGTAAAGGAAGTGCGCTTCGCGCTGTTGAAGCGCACGTCGCGGTCCGACAAGTCGTACCCCGCCGACTATTTGCGCGACGACCTCTTTGACTTGCTGCCGAGCATCTCGCCGCAGGACCGCAAGTGGCTCCGCGAGTCCGTTTGGCCGCGCGTCATGGCGATCGTCGAAGAAGACTCGCGCGTGCGCAGTCGCACCAAAGCGTAAGTTGCAAGCACACATTTGGGTTTGTGGCCAAGATTGATTGATTGTGACACATTGGTTTGCTATGCGGTTGATTGTTTTCTTTGTGCAGCGTGTCCGGTAACGAGATGGTGGTCTGGGAGTGGATTTCGTCTGGTGGTTCCTCGCCGTCGAAAGTCCCCAACACGCTCGAAGCTGCGAAACAAGCGCTGGTGAAGCTGGCGGGACATCGGAAGCGAGGCAGTCGCAAGAGCTTCCCAATGTGATTGACTGATGAAGAGTGAACGAACGGGTGCGCTGGCTGTGACTGTTCTTCTTGACTTGGGTGTCTGCTCACCGTGTTGGCGACTGAGTGATGATGGGTTGTAGGCAAGTTCGAACGAAGGTTCACTTTTGTTCAAAAATGGTGATCATTCATTGTTCATGGTTCGCTTCTTTATTCTATGTGATGACTGTATCTAACTGAGCAATAACAAAATAACATTAATTGGTTTCTGGTGCAGCTTCGGCAGCTCCGGCGGCGCGGCGCGTGGCGACAGCCTGGGCGAGCTCCTTGAGCGCCACGACCGTGTCGTCCCAGTTGATGCAGGCGTCCGTGATCGACTTGCCGTATACGAGCTTGGACGAGTCGTCGCCCAGCGACTGGTTGCCCTCCACGAGGTTCGACTCGATCATCACGCCCAGCACGTTGTTGTTGCCCTTGGCCACCAGGTCCGCCACGTACTTGGACACCTTGATCTGGTTCGAGTGCAGCTTGCGCGAGTTGCCGTGCGAGCAGTCGATCATGATCTTGGACGGCTGCTTGGCCTTGGTCAGCAGCGCCGCCGCCGCGTCGATGAACTTCTCCTCGTAGTTGGGTCCGTCCGAGCCGCCGCGCAGGATCACGTGGCAGTTCTTGTTGCCCTTGGTCATGACGATCGACGCCAGACCGTGCTCGTTCAGACCGAGGAAGTTGTGGGGCGTCGACGCCGCCACCGCCGCGTCCACGGCGATCTTTGTGTCGCCGCCCGTGCCGTTCTTGAAGCCCACTGGCATGGACAGACCCGACGTGAGCTCGCGGTGCAGCTGGGACTCGGTCGTGCGCGCGCCAATGGCACCCCACGAGATGAGATCCGCCGTGAACTGCGGCGAGATCGTGTCGAGGAACTCGAGCGACACTGGCAGACCGAGCGCGTTCACGTCCAGCAGCAGCTTGCGCGCGATGCGGACACCCTTGTTGATGTTGAACGACTGGTTGAGGTCCGGGTCGTTGATCAGCCCCTTCCAGCCGATGGTCGTGCGCGGCTTCTCAAAGTACGTGCGCATGATGATCAGCAGGTCGCCCGAGAGCTCGTCCGCGACATTCTTCAAGCGCTCGGCGTACTCCATCGCGGCAGTGACATCGTGGATCGAGCAGGGACCGACGACCACGACCAGGCGGTCGTCCTCGCCGTGCAGGATCTTGGAGACACCGGCGCGTGCGTTGGAGATCGTGTCGTACACGTCTGGGGTCACAGGCAGCTCCTCGATGACGCAGGCAGGCGGCACGAGCGGGCGGATCGTGGTGACGTGCAGGTTCTCGAGCTTGACGCGCTTCGCCTGGCGCTGCTCTTCGGCGTGGGCGTGATCGCGAGCGCGGACCATGGTGGGAATGTGAAGGGGGAGTGGCGGGTGTTGTGGTGGTGGAGGAGGAGAGAAGAGCAGAAGCCGCCAAGTTCAGGAATGAGCGTCTGCCACGCATGCGCACGAGCAGGTGCAGAGGTGCTTGATGAATGGGAGCATGTTTGGTCGACAGCTCTCAGAAAGGAAAACTCAGCTGGTTGAGCAATCGATTCAAACAGGACAACAGCAAACAGAAGCAAACAGAAGCAAAGCAGCAGAGGGGGGACTATTTAGTGCCCCACGAGGAGGCACTGAGATCAATTTATGGCTCCCGTGTGTTGCAGACATGGGATGTCTCGAGTGAAGACAGGACAATGGGACAGGTCGACAGAGAGGGTGGGGTGGATAAATGGTAGTCCAGGGGTGGTAAAGGACTTGCTCTGCACCATTTGTCAGTATAGTAGCCCAGTGAGGGAGAGGAGGGAGTGTGACAGAGAGGAAGGGGAAGGTCAAACAGGGAGGTGCAATTAAGCATCTGCTACCCCAGGGGTCTATTTTAGCCTCGAATGGTACCCTCAGCTCATGCTGCAGTGAGTTTGATGTCGGAAGCGAACGTCGTCGATTGGCTCAATTTGCTCGATTGACCCGATTGACCCAAGTGTGTGCTTGCAGCATCGTCCAACTTGGCCGCCCAATATTGCAACAAACACCAACATCGCCTGCAAAAAAGAGTGGAGCAACGAATAGAGAGTGCGACAGTATGGAACCTTTAAATGCACGGACAGAGTGTGCATCTAGATGGCAAACCAATGCCATTTACACACTTCTGTGAGCTAATATTTGATGCAGCTAACTTCATATTCTCAGTTGGATCATCTATTTCGGATGCATTGCGTCTGTTTTCATAGCAAATGCACATTCGTCGGATAAAGGACGGATAAAAGAGATCCCAAACACCTGGACATCATTCACTTAAGCTGCACACAGCCAACTTAAGCGAGAGATGTCCATATCAAAGCAGACACCGAATTATCGTAACTCAACAGTTCCCAGCAAACGTGGAAGGCGTTCGATGGCTGAGGGTCGCGTCAAGCGCGCGTTCATATACAGAGAACCTCACGCATTGGTCGTGCAAGGTTTTGTTGTTGACGACAGGGTCTTCGGAGAAGTGCGCTGGCTTCGAGAAACCGCACGCACGCTTGTCGAGTCTGCCGACAGGCTCGACTATGCGAATCACTCACCTCCTGGATATTTTATAGAGACGGTTGCACGAATGCAAATCGTGGCGCCAATTCCAGCGAATCGCTGGCGTCGAACCCACCTCTCCAGCCTATTAATTGGCCAAAAATGAAACATAAAAAGCATTGATCGTGCGGTCGTCCGAAGGTGACTGGAAGGAAAGTGTGGCTTTTCTGTATCCCTTCAACTTGCAATCTGTCGGCCGCATGTTCATTCTGCCATTGTTCAGTCAGGACAGAGACACAAAAAGAGAGAGAGAGAGAGAGAACAGGCGGAAGGACGATGGAGGCGCCGCGGCTCCAGGGCACGATGTGGAAGCGCAACGCGGGCTTCCTGCGTCCGTGGAGAAGCAGGTTCGTGTGCTGCGCTGTGTCGATGTGCATGTGGCTCTCTATCCATGGACGGAAAATGAGTGAACTGACTGTGCGCGTTCATGTGTGTCCTTTTCGTTTCCGCGTTTTGCGACGATTCAGACCAGCGCTGGTGACCGACGACGGCTTCCTGCAGTACAGCAAGAAGAAGAGCAGCAAGTACGTGCGCATAGCGATGTATGCTTATCTGTTAAGACGCGTGGATTGGTGCTGATCTTGTTGGTGCATGTGTGCTCCGTTTTGCAGCGGCAAGATGAAAGTGATCGATCTCGTCACGGTGCGTAGACTCATCGCACAGGGTTTTGCTGAAACAAAGACGATAGACAGAATGCGGATGCAGCTGACGTGCTCACTACCTCTGTGCGTTTGTTGCGGACTGCTTGCTATCCATGCAGTCGACCATTTCTCAGAAAGTCGTGCATTCCCACGGCTACTACAGCTTTGAGGTGCAGAACGGGCAGAAGAACTTCACGCTTGGGTTCCCAGAGAAGTACGAAGCCGAGACGTGGCTCGAGGTGCTGCTAGAAGTTGCTGGTAAGCGAAGCCCTTACGCGAGTCTCGAGTGTTCGGTTGTATCTGTGCACTGGGCTGAGTATCTTTATGATGCGCTTTGCTTTCTCCCGTTTTGCAGATGAAAACGCTGCTGGTCGACGCGCATGGGTGGCGAACTTGAGGCGCATGCTGACGCTGACGCTTCGCGAGCGAAAGGAACTCGTGACAGAGATGAGCGAACGCGACTGGATCAACGAGTGGATGTTCTGCCTTCGGTGAGCATTGTCATTGTGTGGCTGCAATACGACGACACATGCTGACAGTTCTCTGTTTTGTTGCAATTCCTTCCCAGGTCGTTAAAGAACAGCGACATGAGCTTGAGTTCGCGACGGCGGCGGCTGAAACGATTATACACAGTACGCTAGCCTGCGTTCACACGTGCTGATTGATTCTGTTGGTCTGGCTTCTAACGATTGTCGTGGCAATGAAATGTGGAACAAATAGATCTGGCTCCAGTTCCAGTTGTTTGCTGAACTTCTCGCAGAAATCTACTTTACAACCGTCCAGACTCGAGAACCCGGTGGATCGGCAACCCTCAGCTCAAAACTGAGCGACCACACCTTGGATATCGACAGCGACCAGCGATCGGTTGAGTCATCAGCCTCGTCGTCGAATGGCCACTCGTCGGTGCTTGAGAAGTCTCCTCGGTCGTCGTCTCGAAGCAATAACTTCGGTGATGTCGATGAGCTCCGATTCAAGACTATTCGGCTGCAGTTTGGGTCGAAAAGCTGGCGCGGTCACAAACGATTGGAGAAAGAAGTGGATCAAGTCGCACGATTCCGAGCAGTGATGGACTTTGTGGTGTCCGAGAAGATCGTAGATGCAAAGGTTACGGAGAAGCTCCCGGCGTTCCCGCTGCTTGCTGCGTTTTCGATTCGTGGCGTGCGAGTGGTTGCCACAGCCGAGTTGTTGCGCGATCGGTTCAATGTGGCTCCAATGGACAAGCGCGATCTGGTGGAGCTGGTTCAGACACTCAAGGTCACGAAGATGCTGCGCACGTTTCCATACGGCGAGCTTCCTGATATCCTGGTGCGAAAATTCCCGGGCAACCAAGAAAAGACGTTGATTGGTGCGAGCACGCGCTACGACGACGTATTGCTGCATTCGCTACGATCGTCTTTGGTGCACGGCGTTTTGATTCGAGCAAGCAGTGGCGAGAACGATGGCTTCGAACTTCTGACGGCGCACGATATGAACGAGCTGGTTCAGGGAAAGGAGGCGCACTGGATCCCCTACCTCGACATGGTCTACTATCAGCTTGATTCGAACGTGGCATCCGGGGTCGAGAACTGGAGAGCGAAATCGTTCTTACTGAAAGCTCCGAACTCTGCGATCACCGGCGACATTGTGATATCGATCGAGGCTGAAAAGTGCAGATTACCACTCGATCTGAAAGAAGGTTTTGTGATGAAGCAGCAAGTCGAGGTGCACCCGCTGGTGCGACGCCTGGAAGACGTGAAAACAAACTCGGCTCGAATCAACGTCGTATCGACCAACGGCGGAGGATCGGCACCGCTCAAGGCTGATGCAGGCGCTGCATTGGCGAGAAACTCGGAGCAAAGCTTGAAGAATCTGTTCACTCAGCACATCAAGGGTTTTGCAATTGAGCTCGTCACCTTGGGGGATTCACCCAACGTGCCACCGGAGCTGACAGCACAGCAAGCAGCGTCAAGTTCTTCTCAGCAACGATCAAATCTGGCGAGATCGAACACTGATCCGGCGATGTTCGGAAGATCGGATTACGTTGCATCGAACGGTGGAACCGAGCCAACTCTTCGCCGTCGCAGGTCTTCCGTCGCCACAGCTGGCGCGGTGATGCGCAGCGGTTCAGAGACGTCGACGACGTATGTGATTGACAGCATTCACCTGCGAGAGGTTATGCGTGAAAGCGGTGTCAACATGCGCTTCCTGCCGCTGGTGTTTGAATACGTGGAGAGCGCTCGCCAGCCAGGTGTGAAGATATTGGTGGCGAGTGAGATTGTTGCGCGAATGGCAAAAACCCTGTTCCGGTACCAGCTGTTCAACGACCAGAACGTGTCGACGAGCCATTGGCAATCAAGGAAGCACCGATTGATCAAGTTTATCGATTCGGTCATGCATGGAATCTTCCATGATGATCTCCCGATGAGGCAGTGCCCAATCCAAGAATGCGTTGGCGACCAGTTCTGGAATGTGGACGCCCCAACGCTACTGATGCTGGGACCATTTGCATCCAGCGCTGCGTTGGATTACACCTGCATTGGCTCTGGCTCTGCGATCGCGCAGTATCGCCAAGTGATTCGAGGAAACCCTTCGGTGCTGTTCAACGCGCTGCTGCACGCTTTCGATGCCCAGCTGATGAAATCAATTCTGCCAGATTTGCGCGAGACCCGATTTGTATCGATACCGTTCCTTCGGAATGAATACGATCTAGTTTTTCGGAACGAAAATGGCGACCCAAGGCTTGCGATGTGCCTCCAACCAGACCTCCTGTGGAGCAACTTGCAGTTTTTCCAACTTCAGTTCAGCGAGCTGAAACGGCAGTCAGGGGCTGCCAATAGCTTGAATGGAGCCAAGCGGGACGAGAGACCTTCCGACTTGTCCGACACGTTCGCAGACGGAGACTCACACCGCAGCTATTTCGCAGACATTGTGGAGCACGTTCGCCAAAGCCTGAGTTATCCTGACGAATTCAGGATTGAGACGGCTTCAAGAACCTGGGAAGAAGCTCACGCTGTTCGATCGAGATTGGTGAAAGCACTTCGCGCAGCCAGTGTGTCTGACGAAAGTCGTGGGGTTGCGAGAGAATACTGCGAGGAGGCAAAAGAGGTCATCAACGGAAGCCCATCGGTGTTCCCAGTGGAGTACATGATCGCTCTGCGCTGTCTGGAGATGGTCAGTCTCACCGACGATTGCATTCTGTCGGAGTCCGAGGGGTGGAAGGAAATCCTGTCGCTTCTTCGCTTCTTCTACCGTCCTGCCAACCAGTCCCAGTTTGCGAAGAGCTCCTCGTCGCATCCGTTGTTCTCAATCATTTACTTCATGACTCACTTGGGCGGCATCAGTGGCACCCTATCTCCGAAAAGCACCGAGTCGCTTCGCACCAAATTAGAGATCAGCCAAGTGCAACAGACGTGGCTGAGTGTGATCGCAACAGTTGACGCGCACTGCAGGCGCACTATGACAAAAAGCTGGACTGCGGACCCGATCAATGCAATCGCAACAAAGGCGGCGTCGCTCGAGTTCGAGAAATCTCGGTCGCTGCACAAACAGATGAGCACGAGCAGCCTCAGCAGCAACGCCAGTGACGACCGGAGCGATTCAATAAACAGTCGGGGCGAGGTGAAACACGCGCAGACAGCAAGAGCAATGAGCACAGAATCAGCGTTAACAGCGTCTGCTGTCCGACAAGACGTGCTGTGGTTCGTTGAGTGTTTTCTCATCCCTTCTGTGCAAAAGGGTTCGTGGAAGATGTCCGGTGCCAACTTTTCGATCGTCGCTGTCAACGAGTCCTCATCGCTTGAGAATACGGGTTCGAGTAATCGTCCAGCACCAGGTGTCGCGTTGACGTGGGGAGAGCCTTTTGGGTTATCCCTGGACGAAGAATCCCAAGTCGCTGCAGCGCCGAGCGAGTCCAGACTTGCGAACCTTCGATCGCAGCCGTGCTCAGATCATTCGAACATCAATCTTTTGAAGTTCCCGTCGTCGCTGCGCCGAGTTGTTCAGGTTTCGTGTGGATATCGTCACACAGCGCTCGTGACGGACAACCGTTATCTGTACACGTATGGGTATGGTGAGTGCGGTCGCCTTGGGCATGGAGACGAAGAATCCGTCACAGTGCCGACAGCGGTGAGTTTTTTCGTCAGTCTGATCGAGACGGTTGGCGCCAACATCGGCGGTATTGCGCACGTTTCGTGTGGGCGAGAGCACACGATGGCGGTTTTGGTGAGTGGCGAGCTGTACGGATTTGGATGGGCTGAAGCTGGTCGTATAGGAACGGGAGACACCGGCAGCTGCGTGTTTCCGACAAAAGTCACGGCTATTCAAGATGTCAAGGCAGCAGCTTGTGGACGTGAGCACACACTAGCGTTGACCAAGCAGGGCGAAGTATTCGCGTTTGGAGCAGGCTTTGGAGGTCGCTTGGGAAACGGTTCCGAGTCGGACGAAGAGTTTCCTGTAAAAGTGACAGCTCTCGAGGGCGAACACATCGTCAAGATCGATGCTGGTGAGTGTCATTCTGCCGCGATCAACGACAAGGGAGAAGTGTTTACGTGGGGGTTCGGAAGCTCTGGTGCGTTAGGGGACGGGACGCGCGATAACAGCTTTTTCCCAAACAAGATCCCAGGTCCCTGGATGGATGATCCAGATATCTACGACGGAGACTCGGCTGTGGTGACATCGATTGCTTGCGGCAGCTACCACACGCTTGTCAGTACGAGCTCGGGAAAGCTGTACGGTTGGGGAGACGCAGCAGCAGGTCAGCTTGGCGATGAGCATGTTTCTGCTCCAGATATGGTTGTGCTGTCGCCTAAAGAGATCCAAATCCAGTTCAATCTGGAAAAGCCTCGGGCTTCGACCACCACAACCGCGATGATTCGGGAGATCACATGCGGGACGTTCACTTCAGCAGTCTGCATGGAAGACGGGAGATTGTTCATGTGGGGGTCACCTGCTGCAGGAAATGGTGCGCAACTGAAAGCAGAGGATGCGGAGGTTGCGAGTGTTGATGCGCTGAAAGAGTTCTCGATCTCTCGGATCGCTTGTGGTGAGTACCTGCTTGCTTTTCTTTGATCGTGTCATGCTTGTATCGAGGAATTGATTCTGATGCGCATGCCATAACTTCTGCTCTTCAGGTGCATACCATTCTGTGGCGTTGGCGCGTGGGCTGGAGTACTTTTGAGCGTAAGAAAGCGGCGCTTTGCTTTGCCTGAAAACGCGGCGAGACTGGGTGAGTCTTTCTTCGTCACAACAAATAGAGACCTTGGAGATTTGAACTTGCCTTTGTCCGATTTGATTACCACGTAGCGAGCGACGGCGACGACCGTTATTTCGATTCATTCGCTCGGAAGAAGTGCTCGGTAAATTTAGGCGTGGGACTCAAACCTGGACAAACAGACGAAGAAGCAGAAGAAGTGGCCATTTTCTCAGCGAAAAGCAGTGCAAGAGATGGAAAGAGTCGGCGGGGTTTCGGAAAACCCGATCCAATGCGACGCAGAAAGCAGAAAGCAGTCGCAGAGCACACGTGCAAGAGCTCATTGGGACGCTGTTGTGCTGATGTCAAGCAGGAAGCGATGATGCAAAGCAGATCAGCACCAAGCCCAGCGGTTCGCCAGACTGGAGCGATGTCTGGATGAGCGTCTCCCGTGCAAGTACAGATCACAATGCCTCCCGCGCATGGACAGAAAGGAGTAGTCCTCTCTGCGGCTCAACTGGATGCGGTCCATCGAGATCGCCAGGGAATGCACCGACAGCTTTCGTTCAGCGACGTCGTGCGAGGCACTTTCGGCGCGCATCCCGTCAAGGTTTTCTTTACGCATGGAGTGTCGTCATCATCCTGATGGGTCTCGGCTCATTGGCTCTCGGGCTCTATCTGCTATACTTCCAGGAGAATGTCCACATCGCTCCAGCGTTTGTGTACTACGTGACAACGTGCACTGGGCTGGGGTTGGCATTGCTCTCGTGACTTGGACTGCAACAGCAGCGCAGATGTGTGACCGAAGGCAAACGGAACTACGCTCTTGGAACGGTGAGAACCTTGTGGTTGGTCAACTCTCTGATGGCGTTCTTGGGAAGCGGAGTTGACTGACAAATTTCTCTCTGTGGCTACAGTAGTGTTTCCTCCCACCCAAAGTCCAAAGGTGCAACATGCGGGCTTCCCGATCTTGATTAACATTGTCGCGGAGATAACCACTTGCAAACAAAGCTGCGGTCGCAGAGCACTCGTTCGAGATCTTCAACGAGCTCAAGGACGAAAGCGCACGGCTTGACGAGAGCTTCCAGCGGATCCAGACTCGAGTGAGAACGATCGCGCAGATAGTAGCTACTGCGAGTGACAGTGAGCACCGCGACCGCCTGATTGCGACGAAGCTGCCGTCGCGAGAAGAGAGCGACGCTGTGCTCGCTATCCCAGAGATCAGCTTTTCACGCACCGCACGACACCCAGCGCTCGCTGAGGCGTACGCGAAGTGCGAGCCAATGCCTGCTCTAGAGCTGGTACGAATGAGTCTGCATTGATTTGCCAGGTCTAGAGATATTACTGACGGTGACCTCTGGTCGTTTAGTTCGACGAATTCTGCCAGCCTTCACTGCCTGCGACGAGCGAGCCTGGTTTGCTATCGCCACTTTCAGACTCCTCGTCGTCTTCAAGGAAGAAGTACAGCAAGCCGGGCTTCTTTGTCGAAGAGTGGATGAAGAAAGAAACGTCGCGGCACCAGCGAGCGCTCCAGGCAAAAGAGGAGCGGCGTAGAGAGCGCCGTGAGCTCAAACGAGGATCCACATTTCACTTCTGAAAGCAGAGTGCAACGAACACATGCTTTGCGGCCATCCTACTGGATAAACGCTGCACCATGATCCAACGTGCAACACCTTTTTCGATTTTGGACCAACCAACAGAAACAGCGCAACCTCCGTCCGGTCGAGCCACTGCCGCCTCGACGAGTGCAATCGATCTCGAAGAGCGCGGCGCCATTCGCCGACTCGATCGCTCGCATCCTCGAGCGGCGCAGTGTGATCGCGTACGACTCGGACAGCAGCGGCAGCGACGCGGAGAGATCCAGCGACAACGATTGGTGAGGCAAAGGGGAATGGGAGCCACGCCGCTCAGTTCGAGCACTCAAACTGCATTCAAAGGTCGTCGCAATGTCTTCAGCAAGCACAAGATCCGGGAAGAACTCAGATTCTCATCGCTTCATTGCAACTAAAGGCGACTCGGACCTCACTACCGGCACTATCTACACCGAGTCCCCTTCCTCCAAGGCAAAGATTGCGCTTGCACCAGCACCAGGTCAGGCGTCGAGGATCTCTCCAGAGCGCCACCACCATCTTCAAAAGAGATCTCTGTACTGAATCTGAGGGAGTCGCAGTGCTTCTTTTCGTTTTGACTCCACTGCAAACGTTAGTTCTTGAGGAAACCGCACTTGCAGTGAACGAGTGAACGGCCGCCCGTTGACTCCAGCGACTCAACCGCCTGCTCCAAAGCAGCGTGGTTTCCTGCAGGTGGTTTGCGAACCAACCGCGAGGATTAATGGAAGCTAACTGAGGCAACGACGACTGCTGGGAGTGCTGGCGCCACCGCCGCTTCGAGTGCAGTCTCGACCGTCGATTCATCCAGCTGGAGGCATGTGCGGTTGGTTTCAAGACGCTTCGCGAGCTCCACAGTCCAAGTCTGCGGCGCTTGGACTCTTCCAGTCTCCAGCCGAGTTGTAAGGACTGGGGATATCTTGTGAAAGACCCAGACTGACCAACCTTGGCTGCCGTTGCAAGCCCAGAGTCGAGCCTCACTTTCAGAGTCGCCCTTGGCAGCAAAGAGCCAAGTGCCACTTCCCCTCACTCGAGCGTCCACAGTGCCAATCTTCTGGGCACTCGACACGGACAAGGACGCGCGCATGACCCCGCCGAGTGGCTCGAGTTCGTGCACAAGCTCAACAAGATGGCGCTCGCATCCGCCGCGCGCGCCAAGGACAAGGGAGCCCAGATGCTGCTCCGCAAGATCATCGACTTCCACTACGACAGCCTCGAGCACTGCATCTTCTCGCTCCTCGGCCAGGTGAGGCGGCGACCCTCTCTTGCTGCGACCACCTACCTACCTACGTCTGCTGCAACACATGCCTAACACTGATGCCTATCTCTGTGTGAACCTACTTTGTAGACAAACGCAGAGGCGATGACCGCGTCGCAGTTCCAGGGCTTCGCAGCCCGGATCCAGGACACGTGCAACGTCAAGTTCCGCTACCCGCTGCTCGCGGGCTCGCCGCCGTTCGAGTGGGTCGCCGGCAAGAAGAGCATGGTCACGCCCGACGACATCACGAAGTGGTTCTCCAACCAGCTCAAGCTCGCGTCCAAGGACGCGGACAAGAAGTCCACCAAGTCCGAGGCGCTGCAGCTGCTGCCCGCGCGCAAGGCGTTTGTGGGCTGCATCGAGAACAACCTCAAGCCATACGTAAGTGGACATTCTTTGTGGTTGTGATGTGATGATGTGTGTCCACCTGTAAAGGAGTGTCTTGGGAAAGTGGACATCTGCGGAGGCTAACTCATGTGAACGTTCTATGCACGAAATCGATGCAGCGCGGAGAGCTCATTGAGCGCTACAAGTTCTACAAGATCGTGGACAGCAGCACCGCGTGCGCGACCCGAGACTGAGCTGCTGGTA
>JAASFO010000471.1:0-20413 GCA_023333815.1 Globisporangium recalcitrans
CGATCGCACCAGCCACATGAGGAGTCGCCATCGACGTCCCAGTCAGTCTTGTGTACGAGTTGTCCTTCACGCTCAGAGCAGATCGAATGCCGACTCCAGGCGCGACAAGATCAGGCTTGATCAGCGACGTCCTCTCTGCACTGACATTTTTCAAGGAGAGAGTTGTCACCTGTGAGAGACAACACAGACATTATTGATGCGGCACACTTCATTGGCTCAAATTGCTTTCCCTACCGACTTTGATTGGCTGATAAGTGTTGCGCGATCACAAAATCCATTTTCCAGTCAAAATCAACGAAGAGCTGCGAAGCAACATGGCGCAGTCCGAGGAGGAATGGCGCTACATGGACACCCTGCGGCCGCCCGTGTACGTCTGCTTGCGCCGCAAACCCAGCGCCGACGGCAAGTTCCGTCCTATGACCATCGACGGAAGGTACGTGCATTATCCCTGCCATCGACTCTCTCTGTCTCTCTCTCTCTCTCTGTCTCTGTCTCTCTCTCTGTCTCTCTCTCTGTCAATCGATGGTTAACGAAGGATCTGCTTCGCTCTCTTTGAAAATGCAGACTCCACAAGGAGGACTGGGACCATGTGCCATGGTCCGAGCAGTTTGTCGACATTGAGGGCGTGGAGAAGAAGCCGACGGAGTACCTGCCCACGCGGTTCAAGATGATGTACGACGACGCGCTTCTGTACATCGGTGCCGAGCTGGTCGAACCCAAAATCTGGGGCACAATCCGCTCGAAGAACGCCACGATGTACCACGAGAACGACTTTGAAGTGTTCCTGAACCCGGACGGCAGCCGCCACAACTACTAGTACGGACTTATTGCTGATCATCTACGAGGCTTGTGAAGCTTGACTGATTGTTCTCATGTCGATGGTTGCAGCGAGCTGGAGCTCAATTGCCTCAACACGATCTGGGAGCTGCTGCTGCACAAGCCGTACAAGGACGGCTACTCGATCGAGAACCCGTACAACCTCGACGGCCTGCGCACCGCCGTGGACGTGGACGGGATCACCAACTCCCCGCAGACGGTGTGCAACAAGTGGTGCGTCGAGATGGCGTTCCCGCTGGACGAGCTCGAGCAGTTTGACGCTCTGCGGCAGCGGATCGCCAGGGCGGGCGACGTCTGGCGCGTCAACTTTTCGCGCGTGCAGTACGAGCTCGAGACTGTCGTGGACGAAGAGTCGAGCGAGCTCTGCTATGAGAAAGTGCCGGACAGGCGCGAAGACAACATTGTGTGGGCTCCGACGGGTGTGATCGACATCCACCGTCCCGAGAAGTGGGGGTTTGTGTTCTTCAGCTCGCAGGACGAACTGCCTGGTGGTGAAGACGAGCTCGCGAGCGCCATGGCGGAGTTCTTGCAGGAGCAGATCGCCATGGAGAGGGTGTTGGACACGATCTACTACGACCAGCGCGAGTTCTACAAGCTCCACGAGGGCTTTGCGTCACGATGGGAGCAGCTATACCCGAGTCCAGAAGCCTTCACGCACGCGGATTTGCTCACGAAATTTGAGCTGAGCACGCCGACGATCACGTGCACAAGCGAGTTGAGCGAGAACAGTGCTGGTTCTGCCGAAACACCTCGGCGCCGCTCGTACGCTCCATCACTGGACCGAGATGACGATGACGGCGAAGGCAACAGCGACCCAGCCCTCAGCCTCCTGAGCCCTCGCTCGCGGGAGATCGAGCGCAGAGAAGCGAGCGGCTGCTTCCGAAGCTACACGGCGTCCGTGGGAAGCGCGACGCAGCAGTGGAACATCGCGAACGACGCGCGTCTCTGGAAATCCAAGTAAGCTGAAGGAGGAGACGACGAACTCTTTTTGATAACTTACATTTTGATTTTGAATTTGTTGTCTACGCTTTTATACTCTTTTGTCCTCACGCAATTCTTTTTGTTCACTGTTGTATCGACAAGAACGCATGGCTCATAATGCATCCTTGCTGCATTGGGGGAGATTTACTTGGTGGTAGTGCCGACGTGAACGGCCGGCTCGGTTTTCTCTCGCTCTTTCGTTTCTTTGGTGGGGGTCGAATTTGTTTGTTCTTCTTCTGAGCCACTTTTGAGTCGATCGGGTCTTGGGAACATGGTGCGGACGCTGCTGCTCTCCTTGTGAATAAAAAATAGTTGCTGCTGACTCACCAGCTAGTTAACTGTAAGGAGCTCCTAAACCTCCTCGCACATGGTTTCCGTGGCCATGATAGTGTTCCTGGTTCTGTAGTCGCTGTTGCTGTTGTTGCTGGCGGTGCTGCTGGAAGTGCTGGTAGTACTGCCTCTCTGTTTCTGGACTGAACCGCACCTGCGGGATGCCGTCGTCGATACTGAAACGAATGTGGGGCTGCTGCTGATCCTGCTGCTGTTGCATCTGGAAAGACGGGTGCGACTGGTGCGAGTTGGCAGACCAGAGCTCTTGCGCGGGGTGCTGCTGCTGCTGCCCGTGAGTCGACGAGTGCGCTGACCGGAAGCTCGAGTCGGTCGTCAGCGGCGACAGGAACGTCGGGTCCCACTTGCTCTTGTTGTTGCTGTTGTTGCCCCCACCGTGGAAGCGGCGGTGGTGCGAGCACCAAACGCACGGCACGGAACACTCTTCAAACTCCACGAGCGACTGCGATGGCGCGATCACTAGCCGCGCGGGTTCACGCTGCTCGACGCGGCGCATGATGTACAGGAAACAGCCACTGAGCAGCACACCTGGTCCAAAGAACTTGAGGATGCAGAAACTGGTGACCGTGAGCGCCTTGTACGCACCGCCGAGACCGAGAATCAGCACGGGAAGGTCCATGATGATCTGCATCAGCAGCGAGACCGAGATGCACACGATCAGCAGTGTCATCTGGATCACCGACTTCTTCTTCATCTCGTCGGTCATGGCCGCCGACAGCAGCCGCTCGCGCAGTTGGCACGCGACGTAGCAGGCAAAGACGGCGTCGATCGCGACGGTCACCACGTTCACGACCCGGTAGATGATCAGGAACACCTCGGCGTGCGACCTGTAGTTGGTGATCGTCTCGGTCGAGTGCGGGTTCTGGATCATCGCGTCGATGCCGCCACCCAGCGAGCTCAGCAGGTGCACCGAGTGCAGGAACACGAGCGGGTGGTGCAGTCCGAACTTCTTGGTGCGCTGCATCTCCTGCGCGGTCACGCGACCCGCGGCGACGGCGCTCGACCACTGGAAGATGATGGAGGCTGTGCAGAGCAGGATGAGCGAGTTGGACCACCAGAGGAACGCGAGACCCGGAGCGAAAAGGGACGGACGGCAGAGCCCGAGCCAGAAAATGCCGCGCAGCACGCACGACAGCAGCAGCGCCTATATAATGGATAATTGAGAACGAGACAGAATGAGAAAATCAGACAAACAAATGGGGAGAGCATCTCTTCGACACGGCAGCAAGGAGCAGCTGACGGCAAGCCAGGTGGCTGTGTGCTCTGACAGGATCATGAGCGTATCTAAATGCAAGAGCCTTGTTCCAATACAAAAGCCAACACACAACAACTAAATGTATCTATGGCTTCACTTTGGCTTCGCCATTCATCCCCACTCCCAATCACACACACACATATTCCATACACAGTGAAGAGGGCTCATTCACTTGCACGCTCACACATTTATTTACACACACGTACCAGGTGAAAGAAGACGCGGCGCGGGTGGCTTTTCCACCACACTTGGTGACCCAGACGCCACAGAATCGCGAGCAGCAGCACACCCTCGAGCGCCACGAGCGGCAGCAGCGGCCAGCTCACGCACTGCTGGGCTTCGAGACCGTCATACCGCACCATCTCCTGTCAGGGTCAGTTGCGCGCTCTCTCTCTCTCTCTTTCTTGCGTTTGCTTGATGGATAGTGGATGGCGTGTAGGTTGTAGCTTGTGGCGTGGGGCAATCGATAGACTGATGGACAGACCGACAGGCACAGCGACACGGCGAGACTGGACGAAGCGTGGCCACACAGTGGGTCTCTGCTCGCGAAGGCGCTGTCAGTACGAAGTGGTCGATACACGCAGGAGCACGCGCGCGCGGATCTGCTGCTGCCTTAGTATGGACAGACTGCTTGATGTCTTGTTGGCGTTTTGTATGGAGATCGCGAGGTCGACAGTCAGTCGCGCAGCTCTTGCTTTGATGTTGTTCTAGATGGGAATGACTCCATACAAACTCCGAGTGTGAGAGTCTGTGGGTAGGAATTTGGGAGAAAGAAAAAAGAAGGGGAAATCAAAGAAAGAGCTGGATCGTAAATATGAGGAAGATGTGGACGTTTTCTGCATATTTTTGACAATCGAGCGTGATTTGTGACGAAAAGAGATGACTTTTGAAGATACCTTGTGTGGAATGAAGGAAGGAAAAAAGGGGAGGAAAGACAAGCGAAAGGCGAGGTCAGCAAAACCAATCGAATCCCTCGAAAGAATGCAAGTGTATCCGCGCGCAATACACACATGTAAAAGGGACCCAGTCACAGCGAGCCCTCACTCGATATATCAAGCAGTGAAGGTGTTTGTCATTTTTTATGCACTTGAAAGCAGACAAGATTGTAAAAATCAACAAAAGCTGGGGTCCTGTATTAGGGATGGTGAGAAAACGGTGCAGAGAAGAAGCAGAAATGTCACTAGAGATAAATGCCAAAAAAGGATCAATCTGAGTCAGACCATGCAGAAAAGGACTGCATCTGTCAAAAGAGGATCAATCGAAGAAATATAATGCATTGAATGTTATCTATGAGATTAGGGAAGCGTCGGATGGAAATGGATAAAGTGTTACAAGTTGAGAAAACCAGTCAATGAAGTCAGAGCACACAGTGTTCCCCTATGTGGACAGAGGCGTTTGTCATGCCCATCGCTTTACCAGACAGCACACCTACCATGTGATATTGCTGGACCATTTTCTGCACATTTCGGCTTTCTGTTGACTGTTTGCCTTCCACCTAGTGCAGTTCTACCTGGAGGGCTTGTGCTTCGTAAACGTGACAATATGATAGTATCGTGATGGAAGTTTGCAGATGCCTACTGTTTAGTACAGCAAACAGTCACAGAATAGGACCGCCTCTATTGTTTGTGTGTGAGAAATGGCCAAAACTGCAACACTATTGACCGAACGAATTGTCGTATCCTTTTCCCTGTATGTTCCGTCTACCTTTATGTTCATATATCCAGGATATATTCGCCAGTATTTTATTTCATCGATTGATCCCTTTTTGCATGGTTTTGCTCAGATTGATCCTTTTGTGTCATTTTCCAAATACTCAGATCTGGACCCATCACCTGTCTCGATCGAATGCCAATTTTGCGATCTTCTTTTTATCAACGTGAAACAAGGATCTGCGCCGCTTGAAGATCTCTTTTCAGCGTTGAAGGTACCTTTCGAGGTTGATATTGTTGTGTTTGGAACTGCCACGATCTCCGCGATAAAGGTTTAACCCTCTCTATCGCCCAATACCCTTCTTAATCCGAAAGAGCAGTGATTCTCACTCCTGCGATCGACTTGAAGAGGGATTTAGTGTCGCAATGCAGCCAGTTGCCAATTTG
Source organism: Globisporangium recalcitrans (assembly GCA_023333815.1). Taxonomy (NCBI): domain Eukaryota; phylum Oomycota; class Peronosporomycetes; order Pythiales; family Pythiaceae; genus Globisporangium; species Globisporangium recalcitrans. The sequence continues at coordinate 5,518 of JAASFO010000471.1, forward strand.
ACGGTTTCATTCGCGTTCATCTCCCCCTTGTCTCACAGCTTCAGCCAGGCGATTTCCGGATTTGAACAATAGCGTAGCGTACATACAAGTAGGAACCAACTTCAACTCCCCCTTGTTCCTCTTCTTCTCACACAAATCGAAAGCAAGACGCGAAGGCGAAGATGGCGCGAAGAGCTCCTGCAGTGTGCGTCCACCTGTGGATAGCGTGGCTGCTGCTCCACGGTGCGCGCGTGTGTGCAGAAGGCGTCGCGGCACGTGAAGCCGCATCTGGTGCTGCTGCTTCGCGGACAGTGGTGCTCGTGCATCTGCATCCGCCGGTCGATGTCGCACCGCAGAGTGTCTTGTCACGCCAGTTGCTGAGCGATCAGGACGAAAATGCAGATCGCGGTAACAGCAACATCGCCAATAGGACACGCGGGGAATCCAGAGAGCATGTGTTCCGCGTGATGTCGGACTTTGTGCGCGAGTCGCAGGCAACTGTGAGCGAGTTCATTCGGCACAGCTTCCAGCAGAAACAGGGCGATGGCGATGAAGAGGTGATTGGAGAGATGGAGGAGATCGTGCATCTGTGGATCCAGAACACACTGGTGGTCCGCATCAAGCGAGAAGAAGACAGCGCGCGCTCGGCAAATTTGAACGCAGAGCGACAGATGCGGATGCAAGCCTTCTTCGAGAGAACGCTGCGGTGGGTTCCTGGAGTGATTGACGTGGAGTATGATCGTGCGATCGTCCGGCTGCTTGACACGATCCCTGGAGAAGACTCAGCGCGTTACAAAGGCGATCTGACTCGCGTGTCATATACTGACGACAAACCGCAGACAAACATCGAACTGCTACACGCCCCTGCTCTGTGGGCTCAGAATGCGAAAGGGAAAGGAGTCGTAGTTGCGAACATTGATTCAGGCGTGCGCTACACCCACGAAGCGCTTCGAGACAGTTTCCGAGGTGAGGATTTTGTGCGGGTCATCACTGTTGCAATCTCCGCGAGTAGTGTGATTCTTGACCATACTGTGTTGCTCTTGTTTTGAGTGTAGGAGGAAAAGATGGAAAGGTGCGGTTTGACTATTCGTTCTGGTTCACTCCTGGGACGGATATGTCGAAAGAAACTCCAGATACAGCTGATGTGGTGGGCCATGGCACGCATACAATGGGTACCATCGTTGGGGGTAAAGGGATCGGGATGGCTCCAGAGGCGACTTGGATTACTGCACGCGCGTTCGACATCTTTGGAGCGGCGAACAAGAGCGACTTTCTCCTAGCTGCGCAGTGGGTGCTTTGTCCAACAAAACAGGACGGGTCTGACCGAAACTGTTCGCTGGGGGCAGATTTGATCTCGAACTCGTTTGGTATCGACCGAAGCTCGCCTGGTTACAAGGACTGGAAGTGGATGAGCGACGTTGTGCAGACGTGGCGCGCCGCGGGGGTGTTTCCAGTGTTTGCCAGTGGCAATACGAACGGCTTTCTGTGTGGGAGTGTTTACTATCCCGGCAGTCTGGAGCAAAGCGTCGCAGTTGGTGCGCTGATCGGAGGAAGCTCACTGTGGGGAGCAAGCGGAAAGGGTCCAGCTTATACTGACGAGGACAGCAGTCGTGGCGCAGAGAGGACGTCGCTGATCAAGCCTGATCTTGTCGCGCCTGGAGTCGGCATTCGATCTGCTCTGAGCGTGAAGGACAACTCGTACACAAGACTGACTGGGACGTCGATGGCGACTCCTCATGTGGCTGGTGCGATCGCGCTCTTGCTGAGTCTCTACAATCAAAAGTCTCCCCCACCAGTGGAAAAACTAATCGCTGCTTTGAAAAGTGTCGCGACAAGAGACCTCTCCAAGCCGTTCCTGGTGCCAAGCACGTGTGGAAATACAACGTACAAGCAGTACCCGAACAATATTTACAGCTGGGGTTTGCCGAACGTGTGTCTGGCAGCGGCAGAGCTCGGGTTCCCCTGCAAAGTGAGCGACGAAGCGGATCGCGTGAATGTCATCGACGCCCAGGTGGAGATCGAGTAAGTTGGTGACGTAGCACACAAATGTACTAGCGCTAATAGAAAAGCAAGCATACAAAATGCTTTGCTCGTGAGCATTGATGCCAAGACTGACTGCACATCGTGTGCATCGTGACACTCACTTATCCAGAAGAGAAGAAGTCAGAAGAGACCAGTATCTTGAATGTCGAGGCGAAGAAGGCGATGCTTTTCCACATTTTGTCCTCGACAAACAAATCCAGCATTTCTTGCCACTCCCAGTACGCGCTGCACGCAGAGATTCGGGCTTGGGTCGCTACTTCATGGCGGAACAGCTGCTTTATTGGAGACACCGCTCTGTCCTCCAGCAGAAAGTCCAGCGTGTCGATTGCCTCGTTGCCCTCCGCTGCTTCTGCTGGGGTGAATCCGAACGAGTTCACGCTCTCGAAATTGGCGTTTTGATCATTCACTAGGTACCCGGCACCTTGCGTCAGCCCTTTCCCAGCTGCGAGGCGCAGAGCGCTCTCGTTCTGGTCGGTCGTCAGCTCCGCGTCGGCGCCGTTCCCACACAAGTACTGCACAATTTCCAGCTCCCCATTCGGCACCGCAGCAGTCAACGGAGTCAGCACGAAACCCATACCCGTCATCGCTCGCACGATGTACTTGGCGTTGACGTCAGCTCCATGCTCAACCAGAACCTTGACAGTATCGAGAGAGCCTAGCAGCGCTGCACGGCACAGGGTGCTGGAGCTTTCCTGGAGGTTACTTTCGAAGTCAGCGCCGTGTGAGAGAGTAGATGTCTGACAACGTCGATGTGGCTTTTCCCAGCGGCAGCTTTCAGCGAGATCCCTTCGAATGTACTCGAAAAGTTCAGGTCCACGCTGTGGGGAACTCTTCAAGCAAGAACCGTACAGCAATCGTGAATGTAGTCAACAAACAGGACGTTGAGGATCAAACCTACGCAGCTTTATTACAGCGCTAGTACGCGCGAAGTCGGCATCAATGAAGACGGTAAAATCAGGTGAGGATCAGACCAACCGCCCTTTTGCGACGCCAGTATGCAATGTCCACCGCTTGGTCGCCAGTCGGGGATCAGCTCCTTCGAACATCAGGTCATCACACAAATCATCTTCCAAAGTCTCTCGCTTTGGAGAGAGCGCGCCATGACTGAGCTGGCCAGGCAGCCGCAAAATAGAGCGCCGTCTCGTTCTGGTCGCTCATGCCTTCGACATCTGCTCCACTGTCACACAGGAGCTTCACCATGTCCAGCTCCCTGCAGCCAGCAGCGACGAGCAATGACGGCAGCTCGAGGCCACCATTGATCGGGAGACTGCTCACGACATTGACATCGGCTCCATTCCTTACGAGCATAGACAGGATGGCAGCGTGGTCCGACACGATCGCACGGCGGAGCAAGGCAGTGTCCTCCCTGCGAGCCGACATCGTGCGCTACCTTGCTGAACACGACGAGCTCACGGCTAGAGACGCTACGAGATATCTTCACATCTCTTTGATGGGCAAGAACGCTGAAATTGCTGAGGTGATGATCTTGAACGGAGCTGATGTGAACGGTGGGGGTCTGTCCATGCAAGTGCCGCTGTACAGTGCAGTGGAGGCTGAGATGGTCGGCGTGGTCGAGCTTCTGCTTTCCAGAGGAGCTGACTTCAGAGCAAATCCAAATCCGATGTCAGGGTTCACCCCTCTCCACTTGATGGCACGTCTCGGGTGACTCGACGTGCTGGAGGCAGTGCAACGACTCGCAGTCAATCGAACCGGACTTGCCACTTTCGAGGTGCCTGGATGCACGCTTCTGAGTGTCGCTGCCAAGCATGGACATGCACACGTGGTACAGTTTTTGCTCAACTCAACCCAGACTGGTGTGCGTGCGAATGGAATGGGAAAGTGCCTTCACAACGCGCTCCAAAGTGCAGCTGAAGGCGGCCACATCGAGATTATGGAGCTCTTGATTTCGAGTGGAGCGCGCGTTGAAGACCACGACGATCGCACCTGAGCGCTATTTGACGCAGCAAGTGCCGGGCACCTGAGCGCTGTCCAGTGCCTCATTGAAAAAGGAGCAGATGCTGGCTTCGTGTCCCCTGCTGGCGACAGTGTGCTTCATGAAGCTGCTCGTAGTGGGGACGCATTCGTCGTCCAGTACCTGGTTGAAGAGCTCCAAGTGGATGCCAGCAGAGTCACTGAACTTGGACTGACAGCGCTGGATGTGGGGACGTCGCACGTTGATGTTGTTCGAGTTCTTCTACCCCACGGTGGCGACGACTTTCTTGAAAGCTCCAAACCCCTGTGCGAAGCGGTCCTACGGGGCGATTTGGAGGTGACCAAGCTTGTCGTCGAGAGCGGCGCAGACATCAACGCAGCGTACCACGCGAATGGACCATCTTGGGATTTACGGCTGACTCCACTCGCCATCGCTGCGTCGGCTGAGAACTTGGAGATTGTCACGTTTCTGTGCGAAAATGGAGCGGACGTCGAGCTCGTCAGTGAACGTGGTGAGTCTGCTCTATGTGTGGCGGCGTCAACGGGTCATCTCGATGCTGTCAAGTACCTGGTGGAGGAGCGAAATGCGAGTATTGAGCGCGCCAACTGGTTGGACTTCACGCTCGCAGAGGTCGCGAGAGGGAGAGAACGCGACGACGTGCTCGAGTGTCTGATTCAGCGTGGCGCTAGCCCTCCGAAAAGAATGCTCATGCGCGTCGAAGAGTATGAACTTCTCGCGAACAGAAGAGCCCGTGGCGGTGGCGAGCCAAGACTCACTAAAGACCAAAGTGTCGGCGTGTTGTATTGGAGACGCGAACGTGGTTTCCGTTTGTTTTTGAGCCAGCTACTGGAGGCGTGAGCGTGCGTGCTGGTGTTGTTTTCTTTTTTTCTTGCCGAGGACTGAGGTTGGTCTCCATTTCTTAGTTTTTATTTGTTGCGTTCGATCATGAGATTGTGTGCGTGCCTTCTTCTTATCCGGAATCGTCAATTAATGATGGCTCCAAGACGGCGACTGCATGCGTGTATACAAATCTCTCCCGCACAGGAGTGGCAAATGCGAGGTTCGTGGAGCCAACCGACGACTTCAGGGCTCGCAGCGCCTGAAGCATTCATGCCACTTTCTCGTTTGATCTATTGGCGCATACCGTCGAAGACTGCGCGTTCGTCGCAGAAGTTGAAGTGAGGTTTGGCGGATTTCTACAGTCGTGCCTTGACAGTTCCACAAGTGTTGAGCTGATTATAGGTGACGTCATGCTCTTTTGGTCGTGTATTTTTGATTCTGAAAAAACACCATCAAAACCTTTGTGTGTTTAAAAACAGGAAAGGTATAGTTCGTGAGCCAAAGTGAACAGACCTGTATAAAAAAACAACAACAACAAACGGGGCTAGGATATAACACACTACAACTGCCATTTTTGCAGGTCGTTTTCAACCGAAAGTGACGATGAAGAGGAAAGCAAGCAGCGAAGAAGGCAGCGACAGCGACAACGGCGACGACAGCGAGCAGAAGCACAGCAGCAGCAGCAGTGAGGACGCCAGCAGCGCGGCCAAGAAGATGACGCCGATAGCTGCTCGATACCACCGCTCCAACGACAGCGAGCTCGACGATTTGGTTCGTCTCGTGACCTCAAGTCGCAGAACAGAGGACGAGGAAATACTCGCAGCGACCTTGCTGGAAGAGCTGGATCAGATCAATGCTGTCAACAGCAACAACAACAACAACGCTGGTGACATTGCCGAAAAGAAGCGCATAGCGACTCTGCATTGCAACTTCCTACATCCGGTCGGCCAAGGGTTCACAGCGTACAGCATTCTGCACAGTGCGGTGAGAACTGGGAAACTGGCGATCGTGCGCCACGTTGTCGATAGCGGGGTGCGAGTGGACGTCGACGAGAACGGTCCGCTATCGCCCATGATCCTTGCTTGCCAGCTCGGCCACTTGGAGATCGCGAAGTTCCTCGTGGAGCGAGGTGCGAGTGTGACAAACGCAGAAGCCCCGTACATATACTTCAAGCGCTCGTCGACGCTCTTGGCGCAGTGCGAGTCGACTTGCGACCTGAGGTTTGTCGAATGGCTTGTCGAGAATGGCGCCAACGTGGACGGCACTCCACTGCCGAACAGTACTCCGGTGATAGCGGCGGTGAGCAGGGGCTCTCTGTCGGTCGTGAAGCACTTGGTTGCTAAGGGGGCACATGCAGAAATGACCCTTTCGAACGGAGAGAATGCTGCCTACGCTGCAGCACTGCATGGACAACTGGACATTCTCAAGTACTTTGTCGAGAACCAGCTGTGCGGAGTGAACGAAGACGGGAGCAAGATGAACCTGCTGATCGGCGCCGCTCGCGGAGGTCACGTCCCGATCGCAAAGTACCTTCTTCAGCGCAGAGAGTTGGTTGAGGTCGCTCACATCAACGCGAGTCTCCCGGTCGCTGTCGAAACGAAGCACCGTGAGCTGTCTCTTCTTCTAATACCTCGCTGCACAGACCTGACTGTTGCGGACGTGAGGGGGAACCACGCGATATACCTTGCAATCGAAGCCGGCATGATAGAGGTCGTCGAATCGTTGCTTGACCATGGAGCCAATGTCTTCAGTTCGGTATCGTACTATGGATGCACAGCCGTTGAAGCGATGGCGGACTTTGATCGACTCGAAATGCTGAGGCTGGTGCAGCGAAGGTTTGAAGGCGACGCTATGCAGTATGGCTACTCGCTCTTCCTGGCTGCTGGCAATGGACACACAGACGTGGTGCTGCTCCTGTTGGATGCGTTTCCTGAAGACTTCAACGTCGACACCGATACCGGGGGAGGCGACACTGCGCTGATGCTTGCAGCCCAAAACGGCTGCGTGCAGCTGGTGGAAGTGCTTGTTGAGCGTGGCGCGGATGTCAACAAGGCTTCCGAAAACGGCAGAACAGCCTTGCTCTATGCGGCAACAGAGGGCAAAAGCGAGGTGGTGCGATACCTCTGTGAGCAAGGAGCACACATCGAGCACGCGGATTCGTGGCATATTACTGCACTGCTTGCAGCATCGGAGGGTGTGCATCTGAATGTTGTCGAGTACCTTCTTGAAGAACACCAAGCAAACACAGAGCTTGTCACGGAGAATGGGCACACCTGTCTGGCATACGCTATCAAGAACAAGCGAACTGACATCGTCCGCGTTCTTCTAGCCCACGGTGCAAATCTGGACGGCGTTGAGGGTCAGCGAGCTGCGCCAGTGTGCGAGGCTGCTCTCGCTGGTGATTTGAGCTCGCTTCAGCTGTTACTCCAGCATGAAGCCAACATTGATGTCATCTGTGAGGTGCAGGATGGAGAAGGCAGGGAGCTGGAGATCTCGCCGCTCATCGTCGCAGCTGGCTGTGGAGACTTGGAAATGGTGAAATACCTGTGCGAGAACGGTGCTGAAGTGGATGCGAGGACCTCCTTGGGCGAGTCTGCGCTCTCATGTGCGACTGCGAGGTGCTACCAGAATATCGTCGAGTACTTGGTCGAAAAGCAAGATGCTGACGTGCAGGCAGAGACCAGTTTCGGCTTGACACCGCTGGAAACTGCTGGTATGTACGAGTGCTATGACCTGGTGGAGTTCCTGTACGAGCGTGAGATTCGTTACCTGGTGAATGAGCGTGCAGTTGCGGCACATCGCGAACGACTTGACCGAAAGCGAGCTGAAAGGACGACATTTCCGCAGAAGGCGGATGCGTATCGGATTCGGAAGCTTGCGTACGATCGCTTGTTTGACACGCCAGCGCAATTCGAGTTCATGAGACGGGTATAGTGACTCGCTAAAGCGTCTGAGAAGATGCCAACGCTGTGTCATGGATCCTGCTTCCTACTCTACTTTCATCAAGCCGGTGGGCGAACTCGAGGCACTGAGCAGGTTATTCTCACGATGGCAAGTGCGAAACGTGATTGGGTCCGTCAAGTTCTACAAAAAGGTACGCCAACACTCACAGCTGATGGAGCTCACGTGTACATGTTGATATGCATTCTCATTTTATGAATGTATGTGGTGAACGCAGTCAGGGGCTACGAGTGTCAGAGTTTTCAAACATAAAATGCCACACCACAAGGAGGTTATCATCTCTTCTGGTGGTTGATGTAGCGCAGCGAGAGCAGCGTCAAGATCCGGAAGAGCACGATGCACCCCAGCACGATGCCGAAGTTGCGCCAGATGTCGTCGTGCCTCATGCCGAAGACGCTCTCCACGTACTGCTTGACTGTGATGTGGTCGATCGTGAGCGGCGTGTTGCGCAGTGGCTGGCATCCGAGCTGCGAGTTGACGTTCAAGTACGTTTTCGTAGCCTCATCCCACATCGGCAGCTCGTCGCAGTCGCCAAAGACAAGCGCGACGAGATTGGTCAGCGCGTACCCTTGCGGTGTGATGTAGTAGATCCACTTGTAGCCGGACGGGATCGCGCTCGCTGGCGGGTTGAAGCCCATGAACAGGAAAAAGACCGAGTTGACCAGCACGCCGATGATCGCAGCCACTTCGACGCTCGGCATCGCGTATGCGAGCAATTGACCCAAGTACGTCTGCATCAGGATCAGCAGCGAGATGTTGATCCAGAAGAGTACGGCCGTGCCGAAACCGGAGAACCCCACCATCGGGTAGAACACGACCGTGAAGAGCAAGCCGCTTGCGAACACATACGGGATTTCGCAGACAGTCGAGCCCACAAAGTACCAGAGCGCATTGTAGGTTTGCGACGCGCGCTCGCGGTAGAATGACGCGCGCTCTTCCACGGAGATCGGCAGCACGCTGTTGAACGACACCATGCCGATGAACAATGCGGCGAGGAAGATCATGCCGACACCGCCGTTGAGACCTTGGTACGTTGAGTACTCGACATCGATGAACACGAGCCCGAACAAGATCGCGAGGATCAGCGAGATGAGGAAGCGCGTCAAGTTGTACGACGGCGTGCGCCAGTACATGTTCATGAAGCGCGTGACCAACATCGTCATCTGCGTGTGCGAGGCAGCTGCGCGCTTCTGGGAGAACTGGAGCTCGGGCACGTTTGAAGATGGGAGCCCCACACCATCCTGTGCGATGCTGGCGTCCAGAGCACGCTTGTATTCGCTCTCGTTGAAGTACGCGACAAAGTCCACGCCGCTCGCACTGTCATTGCTCACTCCAGCGCCGATGCACTCGAGCATCCACGTCGCAGGGTTGTATCTGATTGGGAGACGGGCGACGCCTGGGATGTCTTCAAAGTAGTTGATCAGGTTGCGGCACTTCTTTCCGAGGTCTCCGAAGAACACTGTCTCGCCGCCGCGCTTGAGCAGCAGCAGGCTGTCAAAGAGGAAGAACACTTCCGAGGACGGCTGGTGGATCGTGCACACGACCGTGCGACCCGAGTTCGCGACCTTGCGGACGCCATCCATGATCATCTTGGCGGAGCGAGCGTCGAGACCGCTGGTTGGCTCGTCCAAGAAGAGCACACTCGGCTGGGCTGCGAGCTCCACGCCAATCGTCAGACGCTTCATTTGCTCCACGGAGCTGCCTCGAATGACCTGATCAGCGATGTCGTGCATGTCCAGCAGGTCCAAGCACTCGGTCACCGAGTCGTACTTCTTGCTGTTAGGGACACTGCTGTCCTGGCGAAGGAACGCACTGAACGTGAACGCCTCGCGGATAGTGGCGGCTTCCGAGTGGATGTCCATTTGCTCACAGTAGCCAGTGCTCCGACGGATCGCGAGGTCAGTGGCGGGGAAGCCGTTCAGCAGGATCTCGCCTTGGATCTTGCCGCTGGTCTTACGACCTGCGATCACATCCATCAGCGTGGTCTTGCCCGCGCCGGACGATCCCATCAGTGCGGTGATCGTGCCTGGTAGAGCGTACCCGGTGATCCCCTTGAGCAGATCGATCGTCTCGTTCTTGGGGTTGCTTGGAAGCGGGACGGTGTACCACAGGTCCTTGAAGGCAAGCGTTACCGGAATGAAGTTCTTCTCACGAGACTGCACAGCGAGGACCACATCGTCACCACCCGTTGACGAGGACGATCCAGGCGAGGTGGTTCCCTTCGGAGTCTTCACAAGCGTGTAGCTGTCGTCGTTGACTTCGGTTTCTTTCTTGATCGTAATGTTCTCCGGTGCTTCGTATCGCTTGTACTCCAGCGTGACGTACGCGAGGAACATGAAGAACACGTAGCACGCGATCATGAAGACCATGCCGTACCAGATCCAGGACTTCTCGCTCGGGATGTCGTAGAGACCGAGGTAGTACTCGCCCATGTTCTTGCCGACCGTTTGGCAGTAGTTCACACCACCGTACTCGCAGGTGTCAAACTTGGGGGAACGGAACTGGTTGACGGCAATGGCGCGAAGGCACCACGCGATCGGGTTGATCCAGTAGATCCAGATAAAGTAGTCTGGCATCTGGCTCTTGGCCATGATGAAGCCCGCGAAGAGCACGAAGAAGAGCACCGTGATCATCGCCAGCGGCTTTGCAATGTGGAGGTCTGGCGCGATCGCAGCCAAGAAGAAGAACCACGCAGCGAACGCCAGGTTGGTCAGGAAGATCACGACCAGGTAGATGATGTACGCCTCGGCATTCGCGACAAAGCCGCACATCCAGTACACGAGCGACCCAAACAGGATACTCTCGCCAATTGCGATCGGCACTTGGCTTACTGAGCACGCAAGCACGTACGACGACGTGCGGAAGAAGTTGGCGCCTCGCTGCTTGTAGAAGATCTCTCGCGCCGCGATGAACGTCGGGATCTGCGACGCTTGGCCCAGTGACAGGAACAGCACAGCTTGGAACATCGTGCCGACCACCACTTGAATGTTGGTCGGGTTGAACTGGTAGAAAGTGCTTCCGTACAAGAGACCCATGATGATGACCATGAGCCCTCTGCCTTTGAGGAACGCAGTGTTACGCATCATCACCATCAACTGGCGCGTCATCACGGTCTTTGTGCTCTCAAGGAACGACTGGTGGAACTCGGGCATCGGATCCATGTGCGCGCCGACGTTCTCCAGCAAGTTTGGGTTGTAAGGAGCTTCGAGAGCTCGCAGCATGTCGTGGTGGACAGCAGATTGGCGGAACACCTCGGCGAACTCACTCGCGAAACGAGGCTGCTTGCCCTGGCCAAGCGAGAGAGGGACTTCGTACGAGCGCTGCTGCTTCGTGCCGAGGTCGAGAAGGAAGTCGGCAACATCGCGCTCTGGGGGACAGACGAAGCCGAGCTGCTGGAAGTAGTCCACCACTGAATCGCAAGGACCGTGGTACATCAGCTCGCCCTCGTTCAAGATCATCACGTCGTCAAAGAGCGAGAAGATCTCTGGAGACGGCTGGAGCAGCGCGATCACAACGGTCTTGCGGAACTTCTCGGCGATGCTGCGCTGGGTGTTGATGATGTCGTACGCCGCGGCACTGTCGAGCCCCGTGCTGATCTCGTCCATCATCGTCACGTACTTCATGCCAAACTCCATCTCGCCCGTTGTCACGCGCTTGCGTTCGCCACCCGAGACACCGCGAAGCATGCCGTCGCCGACGATGGTGTCTTGGCAGTTCTGAAGACCGAGTTGTTCGATGATGACCTCTGGGTAGTGGGCAAACATCGCCTTCGCCACTTCGAGAGCCTCGAGGTTCTCCTCTGGAGTCCCCTTGCTCAAGAGCTCTTCGCCACGACGCGAGAGCTCACCACCGCAGACAGTGTGCGCGAACTCCAACGTCTCCTTCACAGTCAGGGTCGGGAAGTGCTTGTCGCGCTGGTTCACGTAGGCGACGAACTGCGGAAGACGCCTGGTGATCTCCTGCTGGATTTGGCCGTTGTACGTGATCTCACCCTCGACCGTGATGTTCTTCGCCATCGGGAACCGTCCGCTGAGGATCTTCATGAGCGCCGACTTGCCGGACCCAGGCTGACCCAGCAGCAACGTGATGGTCCCAGGCTTGAACACGCCGCTGACGTTCTTCAGGATCTCCTTGCGCGCCGAGTGTTTCTTGGTGGAGAACTTGGAAAACATCTTCTTGACCGCATTGCTGATCGTCGGCAGCTCGGACTTTGCGCGATCCGCGTCGCTGTCTTCGATCACAAGAACGTCGGCTGAGAGCGAGAGGTTGTTGAAGCGCACTTCCATCTGAGGCAGCGCGCGTCCCAACGCGACCTCGAGCTTTGCCGCCACGTGGTCGTGCAAAGCATGGGGACCGTGCGCCATGAGCGCCTTGCCGGACTCGTAGCCGATCTGCTTGGGCGGGAGCTCTTCATGCTCCGCCTGGAGCTGGTTGGACGCCATGGCACAGTGTCAAGAAGTGCGCCGGAGTCAGCAAATGCAGGAATGAAACACAGCTGAGAAGAGAGGGAGAAACGTGCAGCAACGCAGCAGTAAAGAAAGTCGGCGCCTCAAGAGGAAGAAAGGAACTCTGGATCTCCCCCAGTCAAAAATGCTGGAAATGCGAACACCATCCTCGTCAAAGGCGCATCAACGAGGTTCCGATTACTCGCCACCTTGAAGCCCTAGCCCTTTCCGGGTCCTTATAAACATCGCGATTGTGCCAAAATCGTCAACTGGGACGATCGAGTCGAAAAGCTGTCGCTTGGCTCTCAATCACCAGCAAAAGCGAGCTGTGCGCTGCCTCAGAGGTGCGCGGAAACGCACAAAGCTTGAGCGAAAGTAGGAATGCAGGCGAGAGAGACAACTCCTGTGATCGTGGTCTCGTGATACTAAACTCGTCGTGGCATCATCCGACAGGGAAAATAATCACGCAGCTGGCGCGCCATCAGTTCCTCGTGATGACCACAAGGGGAGAGCTGTCAAAGCGCTCGGCTAGAATGCTGAGGCTTAAGAAATCGTCTACCAACAGAACTGGCGCTCGTTGTGTATGGATATCTTCCGAGTGAAGGTTTCCTGTGTGGTGCCATGCATTGCACCAGAGCAGAGATGCGGCACACAGCCCATGAGCTGGATGGCGAAGGCGGGCTTGGGATCATTGACAGGGCTGGTGAGAGTTCGTTCGAAGTCACGTCAAGTGCTCCCATCAGGCAGACTGCGTCTTGTACTGACTGCTGACCGGCGATACGCGGTTTAACAATAGCAAACTTTTGTAACACGAAGGTTGGCTTTTCACTCCAACTATTGCTTGCCAAGCAACGGCGATGTGCACTGTGGGTTGCACCAATGGCAGGTGGATATCAACTCGCGAACGTCTCGAAGTTTCGCCACGTCGAAATACATCTCGCACAGTCATTCGAAAACGTCCACGTGCTCGTGCGCATAAGCATAAGCATGCATTGCTGCTTGGATCGCGCATCCCTCGCTGCGATTCTCGTGCAGAAACAGCAGCGTGTCGAAATCCAAGACAGTCGTGTCAGCGAAGCACCGCCGTCTCAGAGTGGTTCGCTTTGCCGAGCCAGCGAGTCGACCTTCAGCATTTCGAACGCAGAAAGTAGGACAGCAACTGATCTCAAATTCGATCTCGTCGATGCAAAAGTTCAAGAATTGTCACAATTAAGCGATTTCTTTCATGCATCTACTCGCCAAGAGCCAACTTCAAGAGGTATCTACTCCAAAAAGGTGATGCGGTGCTCGCGTAGCGGGTACGCTATCTGCTCTCTCTGCTGGAGGAAATGGGCAACGATGTCGGGAATCACGCGACCGCTTTCCACAAGCACAGTGCCATTCCGGAAGCCTTCCAGCTCATCGAGTACGAAGCTCGATGCAGCGAGTGTCACTTTCGTGTTCTTGTCGATCTCTCGCGTATGGTTTGCGTCTCGATAGAAGCGAAGCGCTCGATCGACATCACCACGGATATCGTAAACCACGTACAGCCCAGATATCTGCGGAAAAGAGGCGTTCAAGTCAGGGTATTTGGAGAACAGACTCAGCATTGCGTCACGGAGATCCTCGACTCGCACTTCGAGCAGGCAACTCGGATTTGGGTACGGCACCACTTCAGACAGCCACGCTCGAGTGATCTTCAGTCCTGCATTATGCAGTCTCTCGCCTCGGATGTATCCGCCGTTGATAATCGCGATGTCAGCGTCATATTCTCCACGGATTGCATCGGCGATCAAGCTGCCGAGGTTGCTCTCTCGGCTTCGGCATGTGATTCGGGTACCGTCCAAGAGCGTCGTGGAGAGTGCGAGCACCTCATTTTGACCGGTGCTTTCGTTTTCACGCTCGACACGATCAGCATACGCGAGCAGGATGTCTGAGCAACCTCGATCCGGAAAGTATCCTCGATTTGGAAACATTCCCCACTGGAATGCGACCGAGCAGCGACTATCACTGGTCGACTTTGTAACATCCAGCTGAACTTTGCCAAGCCAGAGCGCATCCTGACCAGACTTGTGGATGAACGTGGTGCTCTGGAACAGCGACATCGGCTCGTGGTCGTGACCGCCCAGAAACAGATCGATCCCCGGAACCTGCTTCGCGATCAGCTTGTCCACTGGAAGCCGCACATGAGTGAGCGCGACGATCACGTCGGCACCTTGCGACTTCAACACCTCGACGCATCGGTTCGCGTGCACGACCTCACTCTCGAAGACGACGTTGTCGCTTTGAAATGAGTCGGTTGCGGTCGTCACGGTGCAAACGCCGAACATTCCCAGACGCACACCGTTGGCGAGCGGGACGATCTTGGTGTCGCTGGTGTGTTTCAAGAGCTGACTGGAGTCACGCAGTCGAATGTTTGAGGCGAAAGTAGCGAACTTTGCGTTTTGGAGCAAGGTTTGCAGGGTATCTTCGCCGAAGTCGAACTCGTGGTTGCCCAGCACGACGAACTCCACCCCAAGACAGTTCAAGAGGTCGATCATGCGTGCGCTGCAGTTCACAACGAGTAAGTGTGTGAATCGCAGTGATCGAGGGAACACAAAACACAGCTCTCTCACCCTTTGTCTTTCCGATCCAGCTCTGATCGCCAGAGGAAATCTCCATTCAGAGTCACGATTACTCGTGTTTCGGTCGGAATCGTTGCTTTCACGCGGTTGAG
>JAASFO010000472.1:0-20323 GCA_023333815.1 Globisporangium recalcitrans
CATAGATCACAAGGTGCTGCTTCGCATCCATCACTTTTGCTGCGATGTGTCTCGTTGCGCATTTAGAGCTTGCAACAAGGACTTTGAAAGACGAGTCTCGAAGAGCAGGGGACTTGTTGACGCGTAGCACCCGACAGTCTCGCGCTCGATCGGCACAAACACGCGCTCGCGCATGTTGAAGTTTGCAAACATGCTCAGCTTCAACATTTTCTCTTGATTCGAGTCGGCAGCAGTGGCGTACCCGACCAAGATCGCAGCAGTTAACGTGCCGAAGAACGTCGTGGCTTCTTCTCGGCAGCGGTCTTGCTGTTAGCCTCACCAACCCACGCAAGACTGGACTGGCGTGCGAGTGCCTGCCGAGCGTGAGATCATACAACGACTCACGCGCAGGTAGCTCCTCCAGCGAGTTGGTGATAGAACTGGAGTTTTTATTGACAGCGTAGGCACGCCACTAAGATCACTCCGGTAATGCAGTCGGGTTGGACGTGGGAAAGAATACACCACGTCGCTCCCAAACAGAGCACTCGCCACTGCTCTATTGACCTCGTGTCCAAGAAGTGCATGCTACGGGAATAGGGTGTTGTCCAGGAATCAATATCGCAACGAAAACCTGGATTTGATTCTCCAGGCTGGTCCATTTCGCATCTCCTGCAGTCCTCCAGCAGCGTGATCGAGCACAAAAACACCGTGTCGTTTCGGTAGCACTAGTGGACGATTGCTCAAAGGTGGGCAATCAGCTGGTTGAGTCCGAGTCGACATCGAGTGGAGTCATGTCAGTGCGCAATCGAGTTCTTCTTGATGTCCGAAAACGTCTCATCCTTTCATGATGAACACCAGCCTCCGAATCAACCGACAAAAGCACAGACCATTTTACCTCTCTGTCGTCTGATTGGTTCAATTGGATGTGGACATGAAATCACCAAAAGACTCAACTCAGCATTGGAAAGTCTATCCAACAGCTCAGTTCCCAGGAACATCCGCTCAGATCGCGTCGAATCTGTTGACGAGATGACGAGATTCGCGCGCAGCGCAATCCATAATCCCACCGAGTCCGAACAGGTTCCAGTCTGCAAAATGGATGTCAGCAATTGTGCTTGCTCCTCTCTCCACCATTCTCCAATCTGCAGCAAGCAGCAAGAAGCTCAAGTCCCAGGCTGCTTTCCTTCTCCGCTTACCTCCCCAAGCCCAATCAGCAAAACACCCAGCATGGCGCACAATGGAGCTTCGGAAACTCGCATCCCGCTGCGCGGATACGAGCGCATGATGACCATGGCGGACGACGGGAGCATGAAGCTCGTGCACATCATGGCGGTTCGCGGAAGCGCGATCGCTGCTTTCCTGGAGCACCTGCCTCAAGCGCTCGTGCGCACGTTCAACCGCCACCCTCGCATGCGAGCGATGCAAGTGCGCGGCGAGTTCGCGATGGCGGAGATCCAGCCAAACGTCACGCTGAAGACGCTCTCGGAGAAGAACCTGCTGGAGGTTCGTGAGGTTCAGCAGCTGAACAACGGCGACGACGCTGCGAGCTGGGAGAAGTACGCGGAAGACGAGTGGCAGATCCCGCTCGACCGGTACACCGAGCTGCCGTACTTCGTCCGCGTGTGGCACTACCCCGCCCAGAACCTGGTTCGTGTGATGCTCTTCTGCGATCACTACATGTCGGACGGCATCTCGGGGATGGCGATCCTCAACGACATCGTCACGTTTGCGTCTGAGTTGTCGCGTGCGCGCCAACAAGCACTCACTCCTGGGAAACAAGGAGAGCTCCCTCTGCGACCTCCACTCTACGACATGTGGATGGGCTCGAAGCCGCTGACACACTTAGTGAGCAAGATCTTGGTGAAGCTCTTCGGCAAGACGATCTACGTCGACGATGTGAAGCGATTCCACCCGGTTATCACGCCGCGAGCGGATCAGGCTGACATGATGGTGCCGATCAAGATCAACTCGTCATCGGCGCTCTTCGGTCAAGGTACAGCGGAGAACATGACGAAGATCCTGCGGCGCTGCAAAGACGAAGGCGTGACGTTCTTCGGTGCACTCGCAGCTGCCGTGGTCGTCGCGTACTACATCTCCTGCGACAGTGAGAAGCGCAAAGCATCGCCATTCAAGCTGACACTTGAGCTGCCGATCAACATGCGGAGTCGTGTGGCTTCGCCAGTGCCAGAGGTCCAGGTGGGGGCATACATGGCATCGAATGGTCTCCAGAGCTTCTCGAGAGAAGGCGTGGCGATGGGTTCCGTTCGCTTCTGGGACCTGGCTCGCAAGTCGAAGCGCGAGCTTGATGAGCTCTTGCAGAGCGTTCTCCTGCCGCTACCGTTGCTGTTCCTGGACAAGTTCGTGAATTCGAACCTGAAGCAAGAGTTCCTGAAAGGAATCTCCGTGCCGTACTCTCTCACTGCAGACATCAACGTCTCGAACATAGGCAGGTACGCGTACCAGACCACGCACGCGTTCCAGACAGCGGACGGTCAGCTCGTGGACTTGACGATCGAGTCTGTGCATGCAGGCAACGCGAGCCCACACGTGGGCTCGGCGGCGGTCCTCTTCGTCACCTCGATCGACAAGTTGGGCTACGTGCTGATGCACAAGTACGACGACGTGCAGGGCAAACAACTGTTCGAGGCGATGGTCGCGAGTGTCGAGCACATCGGTGACGTCGGAGCCCACGAGACGATGATCGAGGTCGCGAACGCCGTCCAGAAGCCGCTCTGATAGGCAATCGATCGATACTAAAACAGTTTCGAGCTCGAGTCGGAAACAGGAAGTCGGACGTAACCAACAAAGGCGCGTTTTGGAGAAAGCTATCGGTAGTTTGAACTGTATTCTTTGACTGCACTTGGCGATGCGGATCAGGATATCTTCTCTGCATTAATTCCACTCGTGAGACTGCTCTTCGCACTCTGTCGACGACGTCCATCATCGTTTCACTGGCGGCAACTTGGCCAATCTGCTCCACGCTGGTCACGAAGGCAGCAAACAGTCGCTCTGCGTCCTTGTCGTCGTACTCGTGCATCATCGAGCAGCACCTTGTGAGGGCTCACTCTCGCAAACCCTCAAAAGCGTACCTTTCTAACTCGTAGAAATGGAAGGAAGGTGTCACAAAGTGAACCCATGGGTTGATAAGAAGGATACACATTGACAGTTTAGGGTTGAAAATGCACATTTTCGGTGTGCTGACTTGTGCTGGAACACCTGTTGCTGTGATCTGCAGCGTGCACGCGCACACTGGATCCAGAGCTCGGCAATTGTTCAATCGGGGCTACGAAAGTTGCCTGCGTCCGTCCCTCTGATCACCCCTCGAGCGGATCAGAAGGATTTCAGTATTCCCCTCCTCCACACAACAGCTCGACGATGCTCTTCGCTGACGGTACGAAGGGGAGCTTGGAGACGCTGCTTGTGCAGTGTAGAGAAGAAGGCACGACGTCGCCGCTGACCGAGATGCAGCAATCAAGCTAGGTCGCTGGGTCGAGCTACAAGGTGGTGCTTTCGGATAGTCTGAGAACTGCACCTGGAGGTCAACACTGTTTTTTGGCTGTATCGAAACTCAAATCTCCCGCTAAGTGCGATGCTTGTACTAGAACTGCAAATAACATGCACTGTAGACATCTCATTCGGAATGTTTATCCTTGTGGCTCCAAATGCTCACTTTACAGAATTGATGCCGATTATTATCGCAATTCTTTGCAAATGACGTTTCCCATTTGTTCACACTGCACAGCTCTCGTCCGCAAAAACAAAAAAAGCGAAGAAAGCGAGTGCGAGAGATGCCGATCATCACGTTCGTGGCGCGCGTCTCCGACGGCATGCTGCTGGTGCGTCCACGATCCGCCTCGTGCTCTTGTGTGTGGCGCTGCTGTTGCTGCACGTTTGTGCGCTCGCCGACTGTCGCAGCGTGCCAGATCCTGTGTCGTGTGATGATGGAATGCGTGAGAGTCGGATCCACATCTATTCCTGACTGCTAATGTCTTGCTGTGCTTGCTACGCGCTCAGGTGGCGTCGATGGAGAGCATCGGCGATGCGAACGGCAACTTGGACACGTACAAGCAGCAGGTGCGCGTTGTCTGCAGTCTGTTGATGTGATGTGTGTGGTATCTGGAGTCTCATCCGGCGTATCTTTGTCTCTGTGGTGTGGGTTGGCGCTTGTACAGGGCAAGCAAGTGATGAAGAAGCTGGACCAGCGATCGCCAGCCAAGTGCAGCATCGAGTCTGGCTCCTACACCTTCCAGTACGTGCGCATGCGCATGGGCTGTTGCAAAGTGATGGGTTCATTTTCACAGGCGTCTGAGCTGACCTCTCCGCTATCTGTCCCTGTGGTTGCGCAGCTACTTAATACAGGAGGGCGTGTGCTACCTGACGCTGTCGGACCGGAGCTTCCCAAAGCGCCTCGCGTTCCTGTACTTGGAGGAGATCCACGCGGGCTTTGTCGAGGAGCTCGAGCGCGACTATGGCGGCAACTGGCGCGACATCGTCACGACCGTCGCGCGTCCGTACGCGTTCATCAAGTTCGGTGCGTGTGACGTTTGATTGTCGTTTGTGGCAACCTCAAGCTGACGGTGTTTCTTTTTGAATGGTGCGCACAGACAAGTTCATCCAGAAGAAGCGAAAAGAGTACACGGACCCGAACTCGTCGCAGAACATGCACCGCCTGAACGACGACCTCGCGGACATCCACAACATCATGCGCAAGAACATCCAGGAAGTGCTCAACCGCGGCGAGCGCGTCGAGCGTGAGTCGTCTTGATGTGGACGCTGCGACTATTTTGTCCTGACTGCATTTAGTGTGGATGCATGCTGATTCTCGTGTGATGGGATTGTGTATATTTCTACAGACGTGTCGCGCATTTCGTCCAACCTGGCGGACCGCTCGAAGGACCTGAAGTGGGGTGCGAAGAAGCTGCGCATGCAGGCGATCTACCGCCAGTACGGCCCCATCGTCGCGATCGCGCTCTTCGTCATCCTCGTTATTTACATCAAGTTCTTTTGAGTCGTCTGGCTGAGAGTCGATCGAGGTTCCTTGCTCGTCGTGTGAAGAGAAACGGCTGCACTTGGGAGTCTATGTGCAAAAAGGAGAAAGCAGCACGGAGTCCATGAGGCTGCGCTGGATGAGGGAAGTATAGAGAGAGGCAGGAGGCTGAAGTGGGACTGTAAGAGCTGCTACTTGCTATTTGCTGTCGACGATCGAAAAACAGTTTGAAGAGCTGCAACTGTGGCACGTGTCGGCATCAGGTTGACGAGAGAAGCTGAAATTTGGTTTGGTTCATGAGATTGGTAACCCGAGTTACCATCTCGACACAATTGATCAGAGTGGTTTTTACATCTGTTCGAACAGGACAAGTTGATAGAGAAGGAATCGAGGGTGACTGAATCGGAGCCTCCTATATCTGAGGTTACGTTCGCTAAATCAAGCAAAGATAGCGTATTTGTTTCGAGTTTTTGCTTCGACCATAATTCAACCCTAACCGTAATCCCCAGCTGACTACCGCAAAAGCTGCTTATAGTGTCGATTGTTATTGACAGTTCGAAGAGCATTGTTTTATCGCAATCACAATAGAATTGCTGATCCGAGCAACTCGAACAATACACGAACCAGTATAGACCGCGTCCCACTGTACTGCACCGTTAATCTCAGTCTGTCATCAGTTTGTGGAGTCAGTCAGGTACAAGCCAGCAGCAGCTCGAAAGAGCAAAAGCTTCGTCGCAGAGTCCACCACAAGATGGAGCTGTCCATGCCGGCGGTGAACGACCCGGCGGCGCAGCCCACGCCCCCCTCGCGCGCGTTCTTCGACACTGGTGCTGGCGCTGGAGCTGGCAGCGCCGCTCTCTTTGGCGCTACAGGCGGGGACGCGAAAGCCGCCGCGAAAGCGTCTGCCTCTGCCACGACACACGAGGACCAGACGACGGCGCTCGTGGTCACGTGCTCGGTGATGCTCTCGGTGGCGCTGCTGCTGCGCGTGGTGGCGAGCCACATGCAGCGCAGCAAGCACAAGTCGCGGCGCGTGTGCGGCGGACGGTTCCACTTCAAGACCGCGCTGCACGCGCTCGACGTGAGCGTGTACATCGTGCTCTGGTACGCGATCAGCATCGGCATGACGCTGTTCAACAAGTGGTTTCTGCGCGTGTGGGCCGACGGCGGGTACCCGTTCTCGACAACCATGACGTGCATCAACATGTTCATCAAGTGCCTGCTGTCGCGCGTCGTGAACGCGTGCAGCAGCGGCGCGTCGATCGCCGGCGCGCTCACGTCGCGCACGTACTGGCGGCTCGCGGTGCCCATCGGTCTCTGCACGGCGCTCGACATCATGCTCTCGAACCTCTCGTTCTTCTACATCACGGTCACGTTCTACACGATCGTCAAGTCCGGTGGCAACGTTTGGTACGTAGGAGGAGGAATCGCAGCTCCAGTCCACTGCGATCATCATTATGCGAGCAGCTCATTTTAACCCCCCATGCTTCCCTCTCTCTCTCTCTCTCGCTTGTGTCACTTCCGCAGGAACCTGTTGTTCTCGATCTGCCTGGGCCACCAGCGCCCGTCGTACTCGCTCTTTGTCGTGATCCTGCTCATTTCGTCCGGGATCGCGCTCGCGAGCTACGGCTCGACGCAGTTTGTGCTCCACGGCTTCTTTCTCGTGCTCGCGGCGTCGATCATCGGCACGCTGCGCTGGGTGCTCACGCAGTCGCTGCTCAAGGATATAGACGAGTCGACGAACCGCATCCTTGCTGTCGTGTACTACATCTCGCCGGCGAGCGCGTTTGGGCTGCTGCCGATC
Source organism: Globisporangium recalcitrans (assembly GCA_023333815.1). Taxonomy (NCBI): domain Eukaryota; phylum Oomycota; class Peronosporomycetes; order Pythiales; family Pythiaceae; genus Globisporangium; species Globisporangium recalcitrans. The sequence continues at coordinate 6,771 of JAASFO010000472.1, forward strand.
GCGCTCTTCTCCGAGGGTCAGGAGATGCTTGCGTCCAAGTTTATCCGCGAGCCGCACTTGCTCGTCGCGTCCATGGGCTTCATCTTTGTGAGCGGCTGCCTCGCGTTCGTGCTCATCTTCGTTGAGATCCTGCTGGTGAAGAAGACGTCGGCGCTGTCGCTGGGTATCGCCGGGAGCCTGAAGGACGTGACGCAGGTCGTGCTCGCAGTGTTCATCTTTGGCGACCATCTGATCCCGCTCAACGTGTTTGGGCTCGTGGTCGCGACCAGCGGGATGCTCTTCTACACGTTCCTCAAGCACTCGGCCGTGGATCTGGAGAGCGAGACCGAGATGACCAAATACAGTCGCGTGCCGACCAGTGAGCAGCAGCAGAATGGTGGTGCTATTGGTGACTTGGAGGAAGACGATAGAGGCGAGCCGGACGGCGAAGACGAAGAGCGAGGGGGACTCGGTGGCGTCAAAGCTGCACCGGGCGGCGAGAAGTACCGCGTGCACCACATTCAGGTGATCGACATGGACGAGCGCAAGCACCCAAAGCTCGCGTCTTCGTCGTTATCGTCGTCGACGCGAGAAGACAAATTGGTGCGACGAGAGAGCAAAGAGTATCATAGCCAAGTGCTGAAAGCCAGCAACGGGATGCACGTATAGAGACGAGCCAGGCAGGCAAGCGAGTGTGGAAGGATACACGCTCGCACGTACTGAAGTAATAGATAGAGAAAAGGGATCATGCAACACATACAATTTGTGATGCAACAAAATTGGTTCGCACGCACACAGACACAAAGTCGTAATGTGCTTCCTACAGCAAATAGTGGGGGATGTAGTCGCGCAACAAGCCGTCGCGGCACACTGTGAGCACGCGGCCGGTGCGCGGCGCGATCGCGACATCGCGCACGGGATCGTAGAGCGGACCAGTGAGCTCCGTTGTGGAGACCGCACCACCGCCACTGTCGTTGTCGTTGTCGTTGCCACCACTGCCACCAGTCGAGAGGCGGCTCCAGTTGCAGCAGACGCCGTCGCCATGCGCCGTCCACGCAACCACTGACGGCGCTTTTGAGCTGCTACTTGGGATCGCAATGCGGTTGATGGGCGACGAGCTGCGAGAGAGCAGTTGCACCGGCGCACTACAAGTCACAATGTTGGAAGACACACAGCAACCACGACTGTCAGCAGTCACATACTAGTACAACCCAGCAAGTGTTGAAGAAGACAGGGAGATAGGAAGGGAGGGGTATAGTTACCCTGTGCTGCGCAGATCCCATGTTGTGAGGATGCCATCTTCACTGCCAGTGAGCAGCAATGGCGCCGAGCCAGTGGCTGCAGCTGCGCACGAGAGGATCGGCGACCCCGTGCCTTGCAAATCCATCACCTGCAGGATACGAGCGGGTACACAAATTTACCAGGTTGGGTCAGGATCAAAGCCCAACCGAATCCAAACAGCCACACACATGATGTACACACAGTCGCGTACCAGTTGCCGCATGCGGATGTCAACACCCAACACTTCGCCACTCTCCAGACCCGCAAAGAGCGCTTTGCCCTCGGTCTCGGCTTCCAGGTCGTGCGCCTCCGGTACGTCTTGCTGCGAATCACCAGTCAGCGTCTTCGTCAACGAGTCGTCCAGGACACTGAGACAGTGCACAGCGCTCTGTGCGTCGTTGCCCCATTTGGCGATCACCTCCTGGGTCCCGCAGGACCACAGGTGGATCAGTCCGTCGCTGCTGGACGAGAGCACGTTGCGTCCTCTGCCCAGGATCGCAATGTCCTCAATACCTCCACGGTGTCCTTTCAACACCGCAGCACACTGCCCAGTCTCGGCGCTCCAGATGCGCAACGTAAAGTCCAACGAACCTGTCAGCAGCACTTTGGAGCTCGGGAAGAATTGCACGCGCGTCACATCCAGCAAGTGCCCCGATAGCACGAACGCTTCCGTGCGGTCCAGCGCGTCCCAGAGCGCGCAGAACCCGTCAGCACCTCCGACGGCGATGAGCTTCTCGTCATTCGACACGTCGACGGCGTGCAGCTGGCGCTGGACACCACCGTCGCTCGAAGCAGTCGTGACGCTCATGGTCGTGGTTGGAGCCTGGAACACCGTGCGCGCGATGTGCTGCTGCTGCTCATGTGCGCCAATGTGCGCGTGCACTTCGATCCACTGGCTCTCCCGCTTGACGATCTCTACGAGGTGCTGCTGTCGCTGGCGAGACCCTACGTCCTTCGGCTCGAAGCGCAGCCCCACAGACGACGCGTCCAGCTCGAGCTCGTAGTGCGCGCTGGCCGCCGACTGGATCTGCACGCGGAGTTTCTCGTCATTGTCGTTGTCGTTGGCATTGTCGCGGCTGTCGAGACGCACCGAGCGCTCGAAGACGTCCAACCAGCAGCGCTCTTCGCCACCACCCTCACCTCCATCCTGCGCTGCAGCCAGCTCCTGCCAGTCCGGCTGGATCTGCATGTAGTAGTGATGTTGTGACTCGTTCTGCGTCATGTATCTCTCTGTTTCTTGTGTCTTGTGGTGGTGATGAGAATTGGAATCGAATGTGGTCATTTTGCAACTGCAAACTGACTGAAGCGCCGGCTAAGTACGATTCGACTAAGTTCTCAAGCGACACAAAAGATCTGTCAAAGGCTTTTGCGAAAAGCTGCATTGATCGATCGCTCGATCAATCGAAGGATGAATGTCCAGACTGCAATTGCAGAGTATCTGGCAGAAAGAGAGAGAGGAAGCACCCAGCTGTCAGCAGCGAGAAGGCTGTGAGAGTCTGTGTAACGAGCGAGTGCGATGGAGCCGAGGCGCTTGAAAGCCGCGGCGGTGGCGTCGTACTTCCGATCCGCCATCGCTGGCAGCAGCAGCAAACGCGCGAGCGGAGATGTGGAGGCAGCTCCAGACGAAGCGGGATGTGTTGTTGGCGATGCAGCTGTCACGCACGCGGCGACGTGCAGCACTGGAATAACCACACTGGCATGGGATGGTGGCGCAGTAGAAGCAGCAAGCGAAGCTCTGCTTGATCACCCGCTCGCCTTCGGACAAGTGGAATCTGCAGCTACTGTTGCTGTTGGAGACGCAAGCGCGCTCGATGGTGGTGGTGGTGGTGGTGGTGACAGCAGCAGTAGCGACGTGGCCAAAGCCAACGACGAGAGTGCGCGTTCCAGCGATCCGCTTCATCAATGTGAAGAGTCCAGAACAGGACTGGAGCGCGATGCAAGCTCCAAGAAATACGAAGTCACGTACGAATACTCGCCCGAAGATGATCGCGACGACGACGACGAGCTCTGTGGCGCTTTCGGAGGCGAAGCGTGTCTCCATGACGCTTGCGATGGCGATGGCAGTTGCCACCACGCGAGCCATTCTACCAGTGGCATATCTGAGAAGAAGCTGCAGCTGCAATACATCGACGTGCTGCTGCAAGCAGATTCGCGTGGGCTGGGCTTGACCATCCAAGTCGCACAGAGGGATCCACTAGCACAGTGTTCTCGAAGCGCTTCTTCTCTTGTCGTGGCGTCTTTCCGGCGCCTGCACCGACGTGACGTCGGTCCAGCAGAGGCGACACGGCAGATCCAGCAGAGGCGACGTGTTGCACTCTGTCGATGGCGAAGAGATCCGCGATCTGCAGCATTTGCACTCGAAATTGCAGCGAACTGACGATGGCGGTAGCAGCAGTGGGAATGGAGATGCGCCATCCGTGCTGCTTCGCTTTCTACGTCAAGTGAGCTCGTTGAATGAGAGCGACTCTGCGTCAACGTCGTCGCTCACGACGGAAGAAGAGGAGGAATCTGTTGAGACAAAGCCCAGCAGCAACGGGAGTCCACGAAATCGCGAACGTCAATCGAAACCTGGCACGACTGCTCATGGTAAGTTGGGCGAAGCGTGGCTCGAGAATGCACACCAAGTCGCGATGGTCATCCGAGAACTCGCGACGAAGAATCAAGAGCTGCAAGAGGAACTAGTCGCGTCCAAGTTGAAGCTCGCAGAACAGTCGATCCAGCTCGAGCAGCTCTATGCTTTGTACGCGAAGACCCAGGTGGAGAAGTCGCCGGTCCTCGCTTTCCCAAAGAGCGTGCGTCCGTTCGCACGAAGAGCGAGCGCGTCCGAGAGGAACAGTATCAGTATTGCCAAGCGATCCGGCTCCTCTTCAAAACTTCATTCGGACATTGAGTTTGTGGTTCATGCCGAGCGGGAGCGATTGCGGAAGCACTACCAGCTGCAGATGGACATTGAGAAGCGACAGGTGGCTGCGCGCCATCAACGAGAACTGCAGACGCTGAAAGAGATGGTGGAGAAGAAGCTGGCAATGCTGGACGCGGGGTTCCAAGAGGCTCTGAAACAGCAGCAGGCGTCAAGAGCGAGCGAGTCCAGCATCGAGACGTGCTCATGCGGAACGTGGATGCGGCTCCAGCAGGAGCTGTACATTCACCAATCCTTCGGCCATGACGGAGATGAGGATGGCTCGGAATGTTTGGTGTGGAGCTTGCTTACTGACGCGAGGAGAACAACCGCCTACTATCCAAACGACACGGACAACGAGAGCTCAGCTCCGAGGAGGATGCAAGAGGTGCTGGAAGTGCTGCGCGAGTACGAACTCTTGAAGTAAGAGCGGTCGCAATGCTTGGATGCGGAAGGCTTTGACGACGCTGCGAAAGAATCCCAACCTGAACTCGAGGATCCACTGCAACCGTGAAGTCCACTAGAAGCTCCATCCAGCAAAAGAGTCCCGATAAGAGGTTGAGCAGCTAGACTGCAACATCAATCCACATTCTTCACCACTACCTTCTCCTCCTTTTGCCAAAGCAGAACCAAACACACACATTCACTGCACTCGCAGCTGACTCATAAATCAACTCGTGGCGCATTCTCGGACACCCTCTCTGCCAGCAGGCTGGAACACCACTCGAAGCACGTCTGGATTCCCCCCTCCAAAGTAGAAGCTCCAGTTGTCGTTCGACATCTTGCTTTGGTTTTCCTTTGTCATTGCGTCGAGCTCTTCTTCGGTTGGAGTGATGTCAGGATCTCCAGTCGGACTCCAGAGCCGAATAACATCTTCGATTCCACTCGTCGCGAGGCACGAATCAATTGGGTGCGGTCGAACACAGTTCAGGATCGTCTCGTCGGCGACAATCGCATTCACCAGCTTGCCGGTCGCTTTGTTCCAGATGTACGCTCTTCCGTCGTCGCTCCCCGCAACAATGAACGCGTCATTGTTCCCGAAGAATGCTGCCTCCTTGATATCAGTCTCGTTGTTGCAGTATCCGATATAACGGCGAACGGCATCACAATTGACTCGCTTCCCGGACAGGCGGCTAGATTCCCAAAACTCCTCTTCACTCTGAGGAACTGAGGCTTCCGGAACGCTGGCACCTCCGTCGGATTCGTCATCAGCACTCTTTTCAGAGTCGTCATCGTCGTCGTCACGCCCAGACGAGTGATCAGCAGAAGGTGAAGTTGCATGGGCTTCGTTAGCTACGCTCGCTTCGTTCTCTTCACTCTCATCAGAGTCGTCGCTGTCCTGAGATGGTGGAGTCCCCACAGATGCTCGGCGCCTGTTGTTGCTTTGGGCTTCGCCTTGCAGGTAACGACGAACGTCGGACGCAAATTCTGGGTACTTCGCCATGTATGCGTTCGACAAATACCGAGCGTGTGCAGCCTTCTTCTCTGCGTGGAGAGCCTTGATGTACGTCAATTCGACTTCCCTGTCCGCACCATCAAGTTCGAGCGCCTTCTTGCAGTAGACAGCAGCAAGATAGTAGTCCGCACTCCAGGCTCTCCCGAGATACGTTTTCGCACAGTTGTGGTATAAATCCTTGCGAAACGATGTCGATAGCGCTGGGAGCGAACTCGCACTGCACGCCTTTGAGAAACACTTCAACGCCCGAGTGTAGTTGCGTGCCAGCAGCGCCACAAGTCCCTTCGAGTGCAATTCCTTGACTTCGCTCGGTCGCATCGGAAGTGGTCGGCTGGACTCATCCATGTGCAAGCCGTTGAGCCAATTCTGTGCTCGCGATCCAGTAGGACTGTCTCTCTTCTCGAACGTAGTGACTGGATCCGGTCCGCCGTTCACGTTGAATAGGTAAATGTGGTCATTGTGATAGTTTGTCAGGATCTCGGACCCATCGCCATTGAACTGGATGCTCGTCCCGTGCGCTTTATCGTGTCTGAACTTTGCACTCCGCTCACAGTAGGTGTTCAAGTGCAAGTGCGGCGGCGCAAACACCTCGACAGGAATCGTTGCGCCAACGCTGGTCTCAAGCCTCGAGCGGAACTGCTGAATCCTCAGCATGCGGTGATCAAACAGTCGCGTATAGTAGTCGCCGCACGCAAGCGCGAATTTCGTTGGGTCGAGTGGATGCGTCGCCATGCCCATTCCCCGCACCAGTTTGTCTCGTCGATCACGACCAAGTCGAACCAACACCCCTGAGGCGTCATGAGTCTCGCCTCGTCCGTCTGTCTTCGGTAGATCGCGGACATCGAACTGGTATACCAAGCCGTCTTCAGCAACACTCCAAAACACTTTTGGGACTCCCCAGGAAGTGCCGATATCTTTCACACGGCCACCGTGAACACGGAATAGCTTCGTCGCATCAGCGCGGAACGGAGCATAGTGGATACGCACATTGTAGTCCGCAGCAGCTACATCCACATCCCATGGCACATACATGTTAGGTCTGCCGCACTCAACAGCAACCCGTACAAACACACACACACACACATGGACACACCTGACGCAATGATATGGTCGTTTGTCTCTGGCACAAAGCACACCGCAAAGATATTGCCCGTGTGGCCAGTTCGAATCGTCTCTCTCTTCGTGCGCGTCGCGTAGTCCCACACAATCACTTGGTGATCGTCCGACCCTGACGCGAGCAGACTCCCATTGCGGTTCCAGCGCAGGTGGTTCACGCATCCGCGGTGGCCGTCGAGCACGGATTCGCACGCGAGACGCGTGACAAAGCTGGCGTGGCTCTGGAGCGCACTGTCGATCGCGAGACCGTTGCCGCGCAGCTCACGCTCGGCGAGCAGCTTCGAGATGCCGAGCGAGTCGTAGGAGGACCTTTCGAGCTCGTGCGGCGCGCGCAAGGCGGCGGCAGTCGTCATATTGCTGCGGCTCTTGCTTCTTGATCTTGTTTGTGGCGTTGCTGCTCTTCTCTTTGTGCTTCAACCTTCGAAAGGAAAGTTGCAGCATGACAACGCGATCAGGTTGCGAGTTGAGGGCAAGATGGAGATGCCAGAGTGATTGTGTACTGCCCCGATTACTGGCCCCATTTAAGTCACTCTCTGAAAAATAACGGCAGATGATTCGCTGAAATTGTCTCCAGAGAATCGGAGATGAACAAATCAATATCTAGAACGCGATAACAGCGCGATCTAAGTGGCTGAAAAGGAAGAATCAGTCAAACCAGAGCCAGTCAAGCTGACCTGCTATCAACTTTGGCAACTATGAGCAACAGCAAGCAACGCGTTCAGCTCAGACTGACAGCTTCCATTGCGGGCAAGCAGGCAAGCAGACACTGCAAGTGACGCAGGGAGGCAGAGCTCGGTGACCCCGATAGCACACAAGCCGCAGGTCATGGCTCGCATGGCGCGGTTCCAGAGTGGCAACCGGTGGCACGCGATCAGGATGGGGACGTGGACACTCGCGGAGCTGCTCAAGTTCGGCGGCGCGCTCGTGCTGCTCGTGCTCTTTGTGTGGAACGTGGCGATGCTCTCGACCATCGTGCAGCCGAAGATTGGGAGCCCAGCGCACATGCTGCGCACGCAGGACGAGGAACCGGCGGCTCGAGTGGTGTCTGCTGGACCACGAGTGACTGCTGCTGCGCTGGAGCGACCGTGGTTCCTCAAATCCGAGGCGTACATGCGAAAGGTGAGGAACTGGCGGAAAGGAAACCTGGTTCCATGGCGCCACCATGACTGCATCCACGCGATACTAATCGACGTACGTTTGCTGCTGCTTGTGTAGGATGGGTGCGATTTTTCAGCTGCGGTGGCAGCTCTTCGACCAGAAGAGCTGGAGATCAACTGCGGCAACGTCGATCAGCTGGTACTTGGCGACTTCCTCGGACAAGGCTTTTGGCGAGAAGTGTATCGTGCCAACTGGAAAGGTATTCAAACGGTGAAGCAAGACGCGCGCATCTGAGCGTGCACACCGTGCTTGGTGTGTACAGCAGCTCAGCGTTTGCTCATTTTTCTGTGTCCACCTGTGTTTCCCTTTCATCAACATTAGGTCGCGAGGTTGCTGTGAAGGTCGTGAAGGAGCACCTGCTGAACCGCTCCGACATTGTGACGCGCCACGTTGAGGAAGTTGCCGCGATCTTCCCTGTGCGCAATGCGCCAAACATTGTGTCGCTAGTCGGGTGGTGCAACTCGACAGTGGTGGTCGACTATGTGCCGAAGAAGCTCGACGAAATGCTCTACGAGTCGAACGAGGTAGTGTCCGTTCGACGTGCATTAGAGCTCGCACTCGATGCAGCACGCGGACTCGCTCAACTGCACAGTGCTGCGGGTGGTCCGTTCGCACACACTGATATCCAGACGCGTCAATTCCTCGTGGACACAGACGGCAAGCTGCTCTTGAACGACTTCAACCGGATCAAGTACACTGGACCTCGATTGGAACATGGGAAACCGACCGAGGAGAAGTGCACTTTTTCGACCGCAGTCGCCAAGGGCAAATGGAGATCACCCGAGGAGTACGAGCACGCCGAGCTGGATGAGAAACTGGACGTGTACAGCCTATCGCTCGTCCTCTGGTCGCTTCGGTCGCGCGAGAAGCCCTACGGAAACCTGTCGCGAGAGAAAGTGTATAAGAAGATCCCTCAGGGTATCCGACCTCCCGTGTCCGCGATGGGCGGGTTCCCCGTCGAGATGCAGCAGCTGATCGTGCGCGCGTGGGACGCCGACCCGGCCAAGCGACCGAGTGCTGCAGAGCTAGCGTCGAGTATAGAGAAGATTTTGGAGAAGTATGAGTTCGACAGCTAGAGATCTGGAGCAAAGCGAGCACTAGGAACAATCAACCGCATCTCAAGACTCAAAATCCAGGCAAAGTTGAGCGACACGGAAAGATAAAAAAATAGGATATGATTGATGTTAAGGTTTGGTTGGTTTGTTGGGTGTGACTACCTGCTGAGCTTACAGGTTGGCTCCGAGCGGGTCTTCCTCGAACTCGTCCAACCACCACTGCACTCTGTTCTTGGCGCGGCAGTAGTTGGTGACCGCCGGCGGACCGACGCGGGTGCGGCACAGAGGGCAGTGGAACTGGAAGAGCAGCCACTCGAACACGCACTCGCGGTGGAACGCGTGACCGCACTGGAGCACCACAGCCGCATGGTCAGCTTCGAAGGCGCTGTGGCACGAGCTCTCCGACGAGCTTTCAGTGTCATCGTCGTCATCACGGTGGCAGTAGCTGTGGCTGTGGTCCAGATCCACGTCTTCCAGGCAGATCACACACTGAGAGCAGTCCGCATCCACAGTGTGCTGGTGGCGGTGCGAGTCATCTGAGGAGGAAGTGGCGATGCTCGAGAAGGACGAGCGCTTGAGAACGGCTTGGTAGTTGTCCACGTAGATCTGGAGCAGCGAGCGGCGGTCTTGCTCGTCTTGCACTCCGAGGAACTCAAAGAGGTGCGCTGGGAGGTTGTGGCGCGCATCCGAGCACTTCATGGCGCTTCCAGGGAGCAGTACGCAGCGCAACAGGTGCAGCAGCACGTTCTCGAGCTTCACTTGGCGGTCTTGGATGGCGCGGTGCGACTTGGAGAAGAGGATGCGCTTCTTCGGGAAGCACGTGTTGATGCAGTCTCGGATCGCCTGGCAGGAGCCGCCGCACTTCTGGGAGTCGCAGGTCAGCACTTCCTCGACCATGTTCTTGAAGGCAAAGAACTCCGAGTAGCGGTACGAGACCGTCCAGGACTTCTTGGAGAGCACGCTCGACATCGTGCAGTGGTAGACCGCGTGGTCGTCTTCAATGGTCACCGAGGTGACGTGCACGTCGAGAGGCAGACCCTGGCGCGGGCACTCGCTGAGGGTCTTCATGGAGAAGCCATTCACCGGCATGCCGCCTTCACTTGTGCGGCGCTGGTCGCCAGCAACTGGAGGGCAGCGACGGCGCGGTGGCGAAATGAACGCAGAGAAGTTCATTCTTGAGGGTGAGGGATGCAGCTGTTGGTGGTTGAAGGCGGTGGCGGGATAGATATGGTGCCGCCGGATCGCTTGCTTGGGATCGATCGATCTTTGTCAAAATTGGATGTGGCCGGCAGTCGGTAACTTTCAGAGTGAGCTCCAGTGTGGGGTCACAAGAGCAGCGGAGGAACAGAGCGGTCCGAGACCACAGATCCACACCCTCGCCATGGCCAGCCGTGTGCCCCGCTGCTGTTTGGTTCAGATAATTGCGGCAGCGTCTCTGTCTCGTTGTCAGTCAGTCAGCCACAGGAGCGTTCCTGCTGGTCGTCCGGGCGGCAGTGCGAATCAGTCGTGCATCGGGCTTTATCCATCGTCTCTGTGACTTTCTGAGTGTGAAAGCCGCATGAGACAGTTGATCTGTTCGTGTGACGCTTCCCCAAGCAGCACTCCAGTCCCGTACCTACCATTTTTCGTTCTCAACAGGGAGACACCTGCTCGCACTCCGAAACGAAAGCGAGCGCGTCACTGCGCGCTGATTGGACGAGAGGTATGGCGACAGCGCGTCGTCACACCAATCAGATCGTACCTGGATCCCAGCCTTCCAATCAGTAGCGACTCTCTCGAGTTGGAGAGAACGAATTGGCTGCTTGGTGCGCGTCACGCGAGTCAGTTAACCTACACTTTTTTCTACTGCTAACGCATCAGACAGGCAGGAGTGAATGCGTGAGCAAAAGGGCTTGTCTACGTTTTTGTCCGAAGAGCTCGCTCATTTTGCCAGATCAGAGATCGTCCACCTCAGGATCAGTGAAGCATGCGTGCTGGGTGGAACGAGTGAGAGAACTGGGTCTCTCTGCAGAGCTCAGCGGTCTGGGACGCGCTGAATCTCCATCCCAACAGCACATGCACCGCGTGCGCGTTGTACGTATCCCGATGACACATCATCGCATTCCAATGGCTCACATTCGTTGACTCTGCCATAAAAAAGCATGTCTGCCATGGGTCGGTCGCAATGGGTGGTGTGGTGGCGGTGCGTTCATGTGCGCGACTGACACCACAAAATTAAGCTCAAGTCTGGGGGATCCTCGCACCTGAGCCTTTCTATCTTTCGAGGCATGAGCTGAGAGGGCACGAACGAAAGAAAGAACTCGCCAATTGTGACTGACATGGCTTCTAAAAAGAGGGATGCGCCAGCAGCCAAACTTCAGAATCCGGAGTGCAGTTTCAGTCGTTTGACGGCTTCTGCAGTATCGAACGAATGACGCAGATCAGAGGATCTCTCCAAGCAGCCAAATCTGCTCCTCCACGTCATATGGGCGTAACTACCTAGCCTTGAAAGATCCGCTTTTCGTTCGTGCGGTTGCAGTATTTTCGCATGCTGCTCAAAGAAATAGAAAATCGATATGCGAGCACACACGCACGCCAAACATCCAAGCCATCGCGCACATTGGGAGACCCGAGCTGAGCTTGCGAGCCAAGTCACGCCAGGAGCGTCGTGCACGCATGCGCCACCCAGGATCGGTCGCACGGCTTCGCGATTCAACGATGCATCCGAGCCCGCGAAAAGATCTGCCTCGCGACGCGCTGTAGCAGTTTGATTGGCGGAGCTCTGCGACCGAACCTATCAGGCAGGTCACATGCAAATGCGACGTGGCAAAATGCGCACAGATGGCGGGTGGCGCGAGGCAAGGCGAACGCGCTTCGCACATTGTACTCTCCTGCTCTGTTTGTTTTGCATACGCTCACTCGCTCACTGGACTGGATTAGCTGACTGGACCGAGCGGACGATGCGATGCCATGAAAAAGGAAAGCCCACGTCGACCCCAAGCAGCACAGCAGCGCTCGCTCGCTTCAGCAACCCCACTGGCTCGCCTCGGCTTTGCCTTGACTTGCCGCACGATGATGCACACTGCCCAGCGAATGAACGCGCAGCAGGGGCGACGTCACACTTGGCGACACCAAGCTCCACGAGAACCAGTCGTTTCTCTTTTTTCGCTGCACGTCACAGACGGAAGTTCAGATGCCTTTTCGCCCACCGCACGCAGACGAAGGGATGAACGAATGGAACGTTCCCATGCAATGAAACACTCGCAAACACAGCTCATTGAGCAAAATGATGTCCGCGACATAGTCACAGCTCGCGCTAGTATTAGCATTAGTAGACGACACGAAGACGGGACCGTAAAAAGCATCTCTTGGCTGCACCTCGCTTCCCGTAATTATGCGACCACACCCGACTCCAACGTCTCTGTCTTTCCGCTGGTGCGAAAGGCATTCGATTGCTCATTGCGATCCTGGGACGCGCGCGTATGCTTAGCACAGCACAACGCCGACCTTTCCGCCGGCCATGCGCGGGCAGCGCCAGTTGTAGAGGTAGTACATGAGGTCACCGTCGCCCGCGCCGAATTTGAGCTCTTCCAGGAATTCCGAGTTGTCCATCAGCGTGAGCGCGTTGAACACGTCAAAGTCCGTCTGCTTGGCCATGATCAGCGCGTCCTGCATCAGCTCGGTCAGCGTCACCGAGGTCGCCACGTTGTAGAACGAGTACGCGGCGTTCAGCGTCTTGTGCTTGGCGTTGCCGATGATCGTCGACGGCAGGTGGTAGAAGCTGCAGAAGTCCGTCACCTGGTGGGTCGTTGGGTTCTCGACAACGTACGAACTGATCACACCTTCACGAGGCAGCATCCAGTGCGCGAGCTCTTTCTGGTCGTAGTGCGGCACGAGATCGAACTTGGACAGATACGTCTTGAGCAGCGCCGTGACCTGCGCGACGTCCTTCTCCTCCATCGCGCGGAAGCCTGGCGTCGAGGGCTTCGCGGGGAGCTTGAGCGCCTTGACGATTCCAGCGATCGTCATACGAGGAGGCAGCGGCGAGAACCCCACTTCAATGAGCTTCTTCGGGTTCAGCGAGCGGTGGAAGTAGCGGCACGACGTGAGCGGCATTGGCAACATGACGCCCGCGGTGTACACCGCCTGCCAGATGTTCTTCAAGTTGACCTTGCGCGTGACCTCCTTGATGAGCACTGGCGCGAGACGCTTGGCGCGCAGCTTCTTGTGCACGCAGAGGAAGTTCACTTCCGCCATCTCCATCGTGTTCTCGTACACCGTCGTCTTGACCGGGATGCCGCTGATGAACGCGAGCAGCTTGTTGTTCGACTGGCTGCGCACGCCGATGTGCCACTCCTTGTGGAAACCAGGAGGCGTGAGCGACCACTTCAGGAACTCGAGCGAGTAGTCAAAGCGGAACATCGAGTAGTCGTCCTCGACGTAGTTGAGCGTCAGCAGGTCGTACACCTCCTTGGCGTCCTCTTCCTTCGTGAAGTCCACCTCGCTCCACACAAAGCCCGCGGGCATCGCGTACGGCTCCTTGCGCACATCGTCCACGGTCTTCGGTGCGTCGATCGCGCCGTGCTCCTGCGGGAACTCGTCGATCTTGGGCACGGGCTGCGTCTTCCAG
>JAASFO010000473.1:0-20280 GCA_023333815.1 Globisporangium recalcitrans
AGGATAATCCCACACGTGGGGTGTGTAGAACGGGAAGATTGAGGTACAGGATGCAACCTTGCGATCTTGTTCCTGCTGATCCTGAGTTTCTCGTCTCGCTCTACAACCGCTGGATCCTTCTGCCGCGTCGACTTGGAGCGAGCGAAGGCGGCGAGGCGTCATCAGTGGAAGTGCCGCCAACGTCGTCCCCGGCGATCGGCGTCGAGGATCTGCTGCAGCCTTGTGGGTCGCATTGCTGAGGGCACGTGGAGACAGATACAGAGGATAGCTCGATTCCTTTTGTGGCACTCTGCGCAATACCGACCAGAGAGAGAAACAGCCGCGAGCATGGCGCGTGAAAGGCTGGTGGCAAACGCACCGCAGCGCACAACTTTGTATCGGATCATGGATTCCATCAAGAACGATCGAAGCACTTCAGCCTGTGCAAGTGCTTCGATCCTATGGATAACTCCCGTACACATCCACCCATCCCCTCAGTCGCCACTGCTGTTCTTCTTCAGCGCCTGCTCCAGCAACACGTTCTCGATCATCTGGTGCGTGGCCGCGATATTTGCGAACGTCGTGCTCAGCATAAAGTCCGTGATCCCACTGACCGTGTCGTCCTTTGCCCCCGCTGTGTAAAACGGCGAGATGATGTAGCATGGCTGCAGCAGCGTCACGCACGGCGCCGTGGAGGACGACGAAAGTGCTTTCTTGATCACAATGTACCCTTTCTCGAAGAAGCGCACGTCCGACAAGTGCTGCTCCGAGAACTCGAGCGGGTCGAAGAACGAGTGCCAGACGATCACGACGCGGTCCTCCTCGATGCGCCGGCGCATGATCTGCCGCATGCGGAAGTTCGCGCGCGTGTTCTTCGCGTGCAGCTCGAGCGTGAAGTCCTCGACAATCGTGTCTTCGGTCGTATCAATGCTCTAGAATGCGAGAGCGAGCATCCAATGCCAAAGTAGGTTAGACACGGGTAGGTTGCGTCATATGGTGCATACTTTAACGTGCAAGCTCAATGAATGGATGACACTCACTCACCTTGTGCGAGTGGTAGGAATAGTACCGCGAGGGCATGCGCTGCTTCTGGAACAAGTAGTGGTTCCAGACCGCCGCGCCTGTCTCGTGAATGCCAAACGGCAGCACTTTGGTCGCGCACACCTCGACGAGCATGCGGCTCTCGGCGTCGAAGCGCATCTGCGCGTTGATCTGCGACGTCTCCATGCGCACGAGACCGTTCGCTTCGTAGACCTCGTCCACGTCGGCGAGCGACTGCTCGACACCTACCAGCAAGTCGCGGTAGATCGCTGCGTCTGTGAGCTGGTCGGCGGACAGATGCTCGAGCATGGACTGGTACGGGTCATGGCGCCGCGTGTCGACGGTCTTTGCGATTTCCTACACAGTTCATGAACGAAGTGATGCGTTAAGTCAGTCACCCAAACGAACACAGCCGTAGAGTACAAGACCCATACGCACCATGGTGGACGCCGCCTTGAGCAGCAGGAACTTCTCGAGGCTCTTGGCGACCTTGAGCTGGCTCTCGAGCACGAAGCGCAGGCGGATGTTCTCGCGCTCCGACTTGACGCGCTCGTCGCACTGGCGGCGCGCGATCTCTCTCCACACACCCGCGAGACTGGTGTCCTGCTGTTGCTGCGCGTCCGTGCTCTGCAATAACAGCGCTTGAAACGACTCCTCCGGCTGTGCGGTAAAGCTGCTGCTGAGCTGCTGGCGATAATGCTGCCGAGGGTCTTGTGAAGTAGTTGGTGGTGCCTCATCCGACCAGAAGTCCGTTGTGGTTGTAGTCAAAGCCGTGCTGGCGGTGGTGCTGCTCTTCCTCCTGATCACGTCCAGCCGCGTCTCGAGCTCCATCACCGTCCTGCGCAGGTACACGATCTCCTCTCGACGCTGATCGCGCGCCTTGTTCGTGTTGTACGTCGGTTTCTTCTTCTTGCCACCGGCACTGTCGCCTTCTTTCACCAGTTTCTGCTTCTGCTGCTTTCGCGACTGTGGCTTTACCGTCTGCAGCTGCATTTGTGTTTGTAGCTGTAGCTGAGCAGCGCTTTTGCCGTCGCTCTCGATGTCGCTCTCGATGTCGCGCCAGAGCTCCGCGATCTCCTTCTCGCTCAGCGTCTCCACAGGAGCTGACGGCGGCAGAGCGTGTCCGCTTGGGAGCTGCTGCTGCTGCTGTGGAGCGTCTGTTGTGTCCGAGGCGTCCGCATAGAGCGACGGGAGCTCGTCCACGAACGCGAGCGCCGCGGCGAACGAGTCGTGCGCGTCCACACTGGTGCTGATGGAGCTGTTCATTTTGATTTGGTTTCTTTCTTTTTTGTGCGAGAAAATGAAAATGTGTGGAGTGAGAGCAGGTGCGGAGTAAAAAGAGGTTCGATTTGAAGCACTGAAGTGTGTGATGTTTGGGGTCGCATGTGATATAAGGAGGTATTTGTGTTGTCGACACGCACTATCCGAGGCGAAGAACTGACCCTGGCAAAGATGATGATCATGGCGATTTGTTCAGTTTGCATCGAAAACTGCTGCATGCTCGCACATGTGGAGAGAGCTCTGTCGTGTCTGGTGCCATTCATGCATTCAGCGATCCGTTGGAAGTGAGCGGGCTGGAGAGAGCGCACAGGCTGCCATCCCACCAGACTTGAGCGCGTGACTGTCTGAGCATGCGTTCACTGCCAGTGATTCTGATGTCTCCGTGATTTCGCCCTCTGGCGTTGATGAAAGCACAATGGCTTGGCTGCTCATGGCCAGAGTCTTGGAGCGCTCATGCTCTCTTTCTGAATGATTGCCTTTCACTTGACCCCGAGCGCGACATGCACACACAAACAAAGCGCGATTGAGAGAAACCTTGCTGATCCTATCGTTGCTGCTGAGACGGTGCATCTCCGGCTTCCAAACTCAAGTTCCACTTTGGCCATGCTCAGATCACTCACAGCAGCAGAGGCTCCATGACTGCATGAGAGGGTTTTGGATCTCTTTGCGATTCTCAACATGCCTATCAACGCGTCCAATGTGCGCGGTTTCGTCAGTGTATTGAGTTTCGCTCTCGCTCAGTTGCTCATTCTCCTCACGTACATTCCTACCAACGCAGGGATCAAAATCTCTCTGTGAGTGGGGGAGCTCAGTAGAAATCTGGGAGGCTTTTGCCCTGCGCCTTGAGGTCGTCGGCGATCACCTTGGCGTTCAGACCGCTGTTGGAGCCCACGGACGTGCACCCGCCGCAGCGGTGCATACCAACGATGGTGTAGTCGGTCGCGCTGATCACGGGAGCGCCAGAGGACCCGCCGACCGTGTCGGCCACGTACGCGATCTGGTCGGCGACTTTGCCGCTACACGCGGTCTTCGCGACGCCGACCTGGGCGGTGATCACCTTGTTGTCGTTCTTCAACGAGACGCGCTTGGCGTAGGCGTTGGGGTGGTGCGGGATGAAGAGCTCCTCGCCGTTGGTCGCGCCAGCAGCACGCAGCTTCAGGGAACCAAACTTGGCCACCAGGTTCGAGTTCGTGGACAGGTCGAGCTTGAGGATCGCGTAGTCGAGCGCGACGTTCACAGCGTAGAGCGCGCTGTTGCGCAGGAAGTCGGTGCCCTGGGAGCCCATCTGGATCTTCGAGTCGTCGGAGCACTCGGAGGTCTCGGCGCCAAACTCGATGATCGCTTCTTTTGCGGCATCCGAAGTCTTGATGCAGTGCGCCGCGGTGAGGAAGTACCCGCTGGCACCGAGGATCGCCCCGGAGCACGGCACCGAGCCGTTGATCAGCACGCGCGCGACTGCCTGGGACTTGAGGTACACCTGCACGTCCTTTGGCGCGTCCGTGATGAAGCATTTCGCGGGCTGCGAGTCGTCCGAGCCGCAGTTCTCTTCGTTTTGGGCAGACCGCATGTACTTGTAGCCGTCAACCTTGACCGCAAACCCACCGGCCGTGCGCTCCGCGGCCGTCAAGTCCTCTGAGGGCACGAGCTCGATGACCACGTAGTTACCGGCGACGGGACGGGACCAGAAGCCACCGGAGGCAGGCGCGGCGGTCGCTGTGATCGTGAAGTTCTCGTTCTGCTTGCCGCGGAGCACGAGCTTGTCGCCCTTCCCGAGCTTGATCTGGCTAAAGTGCACTGCGAGGCTCTTCGCGGTGTCGGAGTGCGAGAGCTTGAACTGCGACGGCGCGTTGTTCGACGACGCCGTCACCGCGATGGACTTCTGGAGCGCGATCATGTCGGACGCCAGGTCGATCTGCAGCGGCGGTCGCTGGGACGCCGTTGTCACAGCTGGCGCTGGCGTTTTCGCCCCAGCCGAAGCAGAGGCAGATGCAGACGCGGATGCAGAGGCTGGGGCTGTCGTGGCGTCCGACGGGGCAGCGTTCCCGGGCAGGATGACGCTCTCGGAGGCTTCCTGGGCGAAGGCGCCATGCTGCTGTCCAGTCAAAGCGCACGCGGCCACGAGCGCCACGCAGAGCGCCTTCATCGCACGGTGGAGCTGCATGATCGCCTGGTAATAGCTGTAATGCAATGTAGAGCGTGGAGGTGCTGATGCGGCCAACGCGCAATAAGGAGAACTAATGGGAAGCAAAGCTCTTGGGTAGAGCCCGTCGCATTGCAGCACACCTTGCTCGCTGAACATCTGTTGGTCGAAGAAAGGGCACCTTGGAATCAATGAGCATAGTGAAAGCAATATGTTTTGGCAGTTGGAGCGGTTTTGAGATAGTGCCATGCTCTTCTCTTAGTTGGCAAAACTGAACTCTTTCGTGGCACAGAGTTTCTGAATCGAAACAAATCCAACGCGCTCAGGACTGGCACCATACATAATGCAGACCCTGTGCTATAATGGCCAAGAGCACCAGAAGTCCTGCATAAGTTGGAGTCCATGGCTCTCAGTCGCTTGCTCATGTCTTCAACCCGTGTCGTCCGACTGGGTTCCTCGATCCCAGCTGCACACGAAAAGCTCCGGAATGGGCAAAGACTTTTGTAAATGTTTCGAGCCCATTCGTTGAAGATTGCAAGAATGAGGAAGTCGCCACGAGCCAATCCTCTGAGTTTAAATTCTCTTTCACCTTGACAAAAGAACTGGAGACCGTAAAAAGTCAGAGTCTCCAGCTGGCGATTCAAAAACCTCGACTATGGGAGCTTGATGGGCTTGACGAAGTCCAGCGACAGTCCTTCGATGTTGCCACTGCTGCTGCTGTTCTCCGTGCTTGGCAGCAGTTTCTCCTGCTCGAGCCACTCGCGGTTGTACAGCTTGCTTCGGTAGCGGTCCCCGCCGTCGCAGAGGATCGTGACGACCGTCGAGCCCGGACCGAGCTCGCGCGCCATTTTAACCGCGCCAACGACGTTCAGCGCAGCGCTGGGACCGACAAAGATGCCGTCGTTGCGGAGCAGAAAGTACGCCATGTCGACGATCTCCTGGTTCGTGCCGGTGATGCCCTTGTCGACCTTGGCTTCGCGGAAGTTCGGGGTCACGCGCGACAGCCCCACGCCCTCGGCGATCGTCGACCCCTGGTTCGTCGGCACGACCTCGAAGCCGTCCTTCCATGTGCTCGTGGTCTTGTCGTCGTTCACAAACTTGGAGATGCCCGCGACTTCCTCGGGGTCGACGATCCAGACCGCGCACTCGGGCTTGGTCTCCTTGAGGAACTTGGAGGTGCCCGAGATCGTACCGGCCGTGCCAGAGGACGTCACGAAGCCGTCGATTGCGCCGCTCGTCTGGCGCCAGATCTCCGGTCCCGTTGTCAGGTAGTGCGCCTTCATGTTGGCCGTGTTCTCAAACTGCAACCACACACACCCAGTGCTACTGTAGTTAGAGATGATCAATGCAGAGTAGCCAACCCAGGGTAAAACGATTCGTGGCACACCTGGTTGGGGTACACAGCCCCCTCGGCGGTCTTGGCGATCCGCTGGGCGACGTGGTAGAAGTGGTTCTCCTTGTCAAATATCGACGCCATGGGCTGCACGAACACCTGCGCACCCATGACCTTCATCAGCTCGATCTTCTCGCGCGCCGTCTTCTCCGGCATCGTGAAGATCGTCTTGTAGCCTCTCACTGCAGCGAGCAGCGCCAGTGACACACCCGTGTTACCGCCCGTGGCTTCGACGATCGTGTCTCCTTTCTTCAGCAAACCCTTCTCCTCAGCGTCGAGGATCAGGAACTTGGCGGCGCGATCCTTCACACTGCCGCACGGGTTCATGTACTCAGCCTTGGCGTAGATCTTGCAGCCTGTGAGCTTGGAGAGCGACTTGAGCTCAATCAGCGGCGTATTGCCCACGGCGTCAAAGAGATCCACCGGCGCGTCGAAAGGGTTCGCGGACGCCGTTGGCTGCTGCTTCGAAGCGCTGGTGGCAGCACGCGGCGGCTGCTGCTGGTTGAGCAGGGCCATGCCGCTGGCGACGCCGCCAGCGAAGCAGCCCACGGGCAGCGCCAGTCTGCGCAACGAGCTGCTCATCGCGATACTCGCTTCTCGCTCTCTTGACGAAGGAGATCCTGGAAAATGTGAGAGTTGTCAATCAAAAGCTGTGCTGACTGACGGAGCGGTACACTGTACCACAAGTGGAGTCTTTTGTGTGTTTACGCGAACAAACGAAACGGAAACTATGAGGATTTCTCATTTTGGACACGATCTGTATGCTCATTTCCATCAAGAGTCGTCGCGGAAGAGCTCGATGAACTCGCTGATGTCCAGCGTGGCGTTCGTGTTCACGTCAAAGTGCGCGATGATCTTCGCCACGTCCTCGCGCGTCACCTGCGTGGAGTCGCTGCGCGAGCTGCTGTCGTAGAACTTTCCGTTGCACCACAGCGCGCTGAAGAGCTCGTCCACGTCGATGCTGCCGTCGTGGTTCAGATCGTAGAGCTGCTCACTCGCACGCAATAATCGAGTCGCGTCACGTTAGAACATATGCAAACACCACAAGACACGGTCAGATACATGACGACTCCTCGTACCTGGAAGAGCGCGTGGAGCTCCTTGATCTGCTCGGGCGTGAGCTGTCTCTTCTTGGCTCTCTCCGCCGCCTCCAGCAGCTTGCAGAAGCGAAAGATGTCCTGCAGGATGCCCACGTCCTCGCTGCTGCTGCTACTGCCTCCAAAGATCGCAGCGAGCAGCTCCTGGAGGTCGATGTGGCCGCTCTGGTCCTTGTCGATGCTGCTGAAGATGCTCATGACGTTGTCCTGCAGATGCGTGCCGGCGAAGAGCCCCGAGCCGTCCACCAGCTCTCGCAGCGTGATCGTCCCGCTCTGGTCGCGGTCGGTCTTCTGGAGCGTGCGGTAGATGTTGACCACGTCGTCGCGGCTGTGCGGCTCAAAGCGGTCCTGGCGTAGCAGCGCGGCGTCCGAGCGCATGCGGAGCTTCTTCGCTGCCACGGTCTCTGCAACGGAGGGGTCTCTCGCGCTTTTTGCTGCGTCGTCTTCGGTTCGCTTGGCTTTCGCAGACGAGACCGGTCGCTCCACCGAGCTCAGTTGGCGCCGACTGCTCGGCGCACTCGAGACCTTCTTGAGGGTCTTTTGCGCGGACAGTTCGTCATAATCAGGATGCTCTTCCTGTTGTTGCTGTTGCTGTTGCTGCTGTGGACTTGAAGGGATCTTTTTCACCGACACGGCTCGCGTGAGCAGCTTGGACGTGCGGTGCAGCTCCTCCTCCTCCTCCTCGGCATCCTGCTGCTGCAGCAGCTGGTCGTACTGCTTGATGCGCTGTCGCATCGAGCGGTGAGGGATCATCGGAGCAGCTGAAGCAGCTGTAGTAATCTCATTGGCACCGTTGCCTGGGTCTGCTAGCTCCATCCCACTGACGTTTGCTGTACGCGCAGTGGGTGAGAGCGCAGGTGTCGATTGTGTATGACGTGTACTCGACGACAGCGAGTTCATTCGCTTTTGGGACCCAGACCTCTGTTGCTGCCGCTGCTGCTGTCTCGGCGGCACATTCTCGAGCACGACGCAGCTAGAGCCCAGCTTTTCCAGCAGGAACGCCGACGGCGCCAAGTCGATTTGTTGCTCGAGCGCCTGCACACCGTTTCTCTTCAGCCGCGAGCCGCCGCCATTACTGGTTGACGACGACGCCAGAGACTTCTGGCTGCGCCGCACGTTCTCGTGGTGCAAGTGTGCGTACATCTGCCTCTCGCGGTCCAAGCTGCCGACGCTCCAGTTGTCCTTGTCTTGGAACGGCAGCTCCTGCGCCGGGTTCTCGAACACAGGGAGCAGATTGGCGTCACGGAGCATCCCTCCTCCTCCGCCTCCTTCTTGGTTGTCAGTGAACGAGTCGGAGGACTCCTCAGCTGAAGCTGTCCCACTCTGCTGCCGATGGCCACCACCACCAAGAGGCTGGCCATACTCATCGACACTGGCCGATCCTGCCGCAGGGTTATTGGAACTCGCCTTGCTCTTCAAGATCTTCTTCATCCGCTGCTGGAACTTCAGGCGCTCGCGCTCCCACGCCACTTGGCGCGCCACCTGGAAGTCGCTCTGTTTCCACGTCGCCTTGCCCTGCAGCTGCTCAAAGAGTCGGTCGGCTTCGCTTGTGGAGATGTTCGTAGTTGTTGTCGTTGCTGAGTCGCGCCTCTCATTATCATCTGCTTCGTTGCTATTCGCAAGACCGGTCTCACTTCTGCCGCCTGTGCTGTGTACTTTGCCTGCTAGGTGAGGCGGCTGAAGATCCGAAGGCGTCGTCTCCGGTTGATTGCCACCACCAAATAGCACTGGGGCACTCGCGCTCGCTCTCAGTCCATCAATCGCCGAGCTCCTTCTTCTGCGCGTTCCACTCGAGCACGCGCTGCGGCCGCGGGGTGTGCACGATCGCCATGGGCAGGGGCGTCCCGAGCGCGCTCGCGCTGGTCGCCGTGAGGATCGTCGTGGTCCAGAACGTGAGCTTCAGATCCCCCGCCGAGACCGCGAGCAGCTCCACCTTGTTGAGGAACGCGAGTTTCCTGGAGCGCTTGCACCGCTTGGGGCTCGAGAGAGACCAGGTGGAGCTCGAAGCGTTCTTCAAGCGCGATGGAGGTCTGGCAAACTGTGTTCGACAGCTTTGTGGGCGAGATCCAGGCGACGCTGGATGGCTGGAACGACTGCAGCGCCACCACCTTGAACTTTGATGCGTTTACAGGTTGCGTGGCGCGCAACGGTATGGAGCTCACGGGTGGCGAGCGGCTCGAGATCTTTGATCTGTTGGCGCTTGACGATGATGAATCTTCGACCGTGTCTAGGAAGAAGCTGCTGGCGTTCTTCCTCGAAGCCAAATACCTGCGAGCGAATGGTTAGCCAAGCTGCGAGGTACACTTCGAGGTTGCATTGCAAGTCTTCCTTCCCATCATCAGCCTAACTGCGAGCGGCAAAATGAATAAACCCACACCGCGATTTGACGGAGCGATGGGGATGCATCGGTGCTGTACAAATATGCAAGTGTGTGTATTTACCAGTTCTTCCTTCGTTGGGCTCCTTGTTGTGTGCGTGTGAGTGCGTGTGTGTGTGTGTGTGTTCTCTTATGAAGCAAGCACACCCGAGAGGCGAGGGGTTGCGAGCATCGCGGGGGAAAGAGGGACAGAGAGATTATACTTTTCTATCGGAGCTCTCTCTCTCTCTCGCTCGCTCTCTCTCGCATCTAGATGCCGCCGCTTAGAAGAACGGGTTCTTTGCGCCACCGCCGCTGCCTCCTAAGTTCACGAATGGCTGATTCAGCCCGCCTTGCGCCTGCTGCTGTTGGTGCTGCTGCTGTTGTTGTTGGAATTGCTGCGGCTGCTGAAACTGCTGTGGAAATCCGCCCATGGGGTTCATCATGCCGCCACCGCCAGCCATGGGGTTGCTCTGCATGCCGCCCATCTGTGCTCCTGGGAAGCCCATCTGCGGCGCAACACCTACTCAAAACGAGCAAAATAAACACACACACACTCAGTTACATCGTCCGGAAGCAACTCAGTCTGAGATTTGCTGTCGTTCGTACCTGGGAACATGGTGCCGCCACCCATCATGGGGTTTCCGCCAAACATCGGGTTGGGCTGCTGCTGCTGCATCATCGGGTTCATCATCATCATGTTCGGCTGCTGCATCTGCATCGGGTTCATCGGCATGCCGCCAGGTCCCATCATCCCCATCTGCATCTGCATTGGGTGGCCGCCCATACCACCCATACCCATCGGCGGCATTGCTCCTCCGCCCATTGGCATCCCCATGCCCTGCGGTCCGGCTCCGAAAGCGTTCATCTGCGGTGCCTGCTGCTGTTGTAGCGACGGACCAAAGCTCGCCATGATGTTCGCCATCTTGTTCACATGCTGGTTCGCTGGCGCCGGAGTCGCAAACGCGTCCGCAAAGCCACCGCTGGCCGAGCTGGAGCTCTGCGCGCTCGAACCGGAGAACGACGCCCACTCGTCCTGCTTTGGCGCCGCTGCCTGCTGCTGCTGTTGAGGAGGCGGCTGGATGGCCACAGCCTGCGGGGTCGGCGGTGGCGAGTTGAACGCGTCAAAGCTGAGAATATCCTGCGTCACTGGCGCTTGCTGCTGTTGACGAGCTGGAGCTGGAGCTGGAGCTGCAGCCTCCTGTCGGCGAGAGGACGAACCGGTTCGAGACGACGAGCCAGTACGCGAGTTGGTGCGCGAGTTGGACGATCCGCTGTTGGCCGAGCGGCGCTGGTCGTGCCCACCGCCACGGCGGCGGTGGCTGTCGTCCTCGGACTCGTTGTCGTCGTCCTCCGAGTCGTGGCGCGGCTTGCGGCTGCGCGGGTCGTCCTCGTGCGCCACGAAGCGCTTGCGCTCGTACTTCTCGCGGATCCAGAGCTCCTTCTCGCGCACGGACGAGTGCTCGTTCGGGATGCGGTAGTCGCGCGGCACGTTCGCTTCGTAGTACTCCTTGGCGCGGCCATTGCCCCACTTTTGCATTTGCTGTTGAAGCACAAGAGACACATTGAAAGGGGACCCTCACGCACTCAATCATTGAAGCCCATAGAACCACAGGCGCGAAGATCATAACAGAAGGGCACGCACCGAGACTTGGTCGCTCGTCCAGGAGTCGAGGTTCACGGAGCGCACGAACGTGAGGTGCACGCCGAGACTGCGGTGGATGCCCGAGCACGCGATGCAGATGAACACGCCCAGGTTGATCGACGCCCAGCGCGGACCTACACAGCACGCAGCAAACAGCAGCCATGCGGCAAGAGAGGGTACCGAGTGTCAGCCAACACATAGAGCGCGTGTGGACCCCCATCCAAAAGATCCATCCATTCATTCCCTCCTCTGTCTTCTTCAACCATAGAGCCAAAGCACTTCGTGATACTGCACGCACCTCGACAGCCGCAGTCGGCGCAGAACTTGTTCTCCTCGCGCTTGGTGAGCTCGTCGAGCAGCTTCTTGAGCTTCACCTGGTCGTCCACGGGCTTTGGCGCATTGCGGCTCATCGTGCTGCGTGCAGAGCTGTTGCGTTTGCTTTCTGGGCAGCTGCTGATTCCAGTTCACTCTGATGTCATTTCTGCAAGCGATCGATCGAAAGGGGGACACGCGGCTCGCAAAAACTGAAACTCCTTCAGAGAGCTTCACTTTACTGACACCTTGAATCAGTCACTAATGCGATTTATTGACGAGCGGTCTTCTAATGAAGGCATGTATCTTTGATTGTGGAGATGCTGATTTTGAGTTTCACCCTTTTGCAATGAGTACTATCGCAAACAGAGGCTTTCTCTTGATTAAAAGTGATTCTCAGCTCGCTGTTGCACTACGAAACAGGTTCAAATGGATTTGCAGAGAAACCTTTCAGACACAAAAAGGTGATCATGCTGCCTTGAAGTTAGTCACAGCACCTACCCCCTTTTCTGACAAAATGACAAATTGACATCTCCACAGTCTTCTGCTCAATAGATTGATCCAGAGCAACGCTGTAGCTCGGAGATCATCCTCATCCTCATCATCTCCAAGCCACAGAGTCACTCTTCAATTCGCCAGCTTCCGCGCAAGTCGAGCCCCAACGAGAAGAAGAACCAACGAAAACAGAAGCAAGATGTCCAGCAAGCCCCGCCAGCTCGTCAAGGACGCGACGCACATCGTGCGCGACATGCTCGACGGCATCGTAGCCGCACAACCGCACCTCGTGCTCGTGCGCGGCGAGAATGTGCTGCTGCACCGCGAGTTCCGCAACATCCGCGAGCAGCAGGTCACGCTGATCTCCGGCGGCGGCAGCGGCCACGAGCCCGCGCACGCCGGGTACATTGGCGACGGCATGCTCACGGGCGTGGTCTGCGGCAACGTGTTCGCGTCGCCGTCGACCAAGCAAGTGCTCGCCGCGATCCGCCTCGCTGCGGGACCGAAGGGCTGCTTGGTGATCGTCAAGAACTACACGGGCGACCGCATCAACTTTGGGCTCGCGGTCGAGCAAGCGAAAGCCGAGGGGCTCAAGGTCGACATGGTCGTCGTCGGCGAGGACGTCGCGGTGGTGAACGCGAATGCCGGACGTCGCGGACTCAGCGGCACAGTGTTTGTGCACAAGCTCGCTGGCGCGGCTGCGAAGAGTGGCAAGGACCTCGACTCGATCGTCGAGCTCGTGAACGGCGTCACGTCAGCGAACAAGATCGGCACGATGGGTGTCGCGATCAAGCCGTGCTCGCTGCCAGGACAGGAAGACCAATCGCGCGACCTCGGCGACAACGAAATGGAAGTCGGCTTGGGGATCCACGGCGAGCCTGGTATCGAGAAGCGCCAGCTGCAGGACATCCCGTCGCTGACCGACATGCTGCTCGAGAAGATTATCAGCGACAGCACGTCGGTGGGACTTAAGCTCAAGTCCGGCTCAAAGACAGTGCTGATGGTGAACAACCTGGGCTCGACGACCACCATGGAGCTCTTCGTTGTGACCAAGTTCGCGGTGCAAGCGCTGAAGAGCAAGGGCATCCAAGTCGAGCGCGTGCTCGTGGGGTCGTTCATGACTGCGCTCGACATGGGTGGCTTCTCGCTCACGCTCTGGAACTCGAACGGCGACGCGCAGCTGCTGCAGTACTTTGACGCTCCGACGACCGCTTCAGGCTGGAACTTCACCAAGTACGATGCATCGGCAAACGTGGACGCGACTGCCAGTGTCGTTGAGCCCGAGACGCGTGTGGACATTGGGAAGAAGCAGGCTGCTCGTCCAGCGCAGCTGACCGACAGTGGCCTCTTGCTCGAGAAAGCGATCCGAGCAGCGTGCGAGAAGTTGATCCAGAGCGAGCCAGAGTTGACGCTCTGGGACACGAAGGTCGGAGACGGCGACTGCGGCACGACGTTCAAGAAAGCGGCTGAGACCATCCTTGCAGACCTCGAGGAGCACTACCCGCTCAACGACCCTGCACACACGTTGCTGGAGATCGCGCAGTCGGTCGGCAGAAGCGCTGGCGGTACGTCCGGTGTGTTGTACGACATCTTCTTCACCGCCGGCGCGCTGAAGCTCGAGTCTTTCAAGGACGTGAACGCTGCGGCATGGACTGCCAGCTTCCGAGCGGGCATTGCCGCGATCCAGAAGTACGGCGGTGCCAGTGAAGGCTCGCGCACGATGCTGGACGCGCTGTTGCCAGCCGGTCGCGCTGTTGGCGAGCCAAGGAACGAGGAGAACCAGGGAGCAGTGCTGCTCGCGGCGGCTGCCAAGGCCGCCCAGGATGGCGCGGAAGCGACCAAGAAGATCCCAACCAAGCAAGCGTTCGGTCGCAGCGGCTACGTCGGCGAGGAGTTCAGCGCCGACATCCCCGACCCTGGCGCCAAGGCTGTTGCGTTCTGGATCTCGGCCGTCGCGGACGCCGTGCAGTCCAAGTAAGACAGCAACACTCAAACTGCCATAGTGGCGTCGAAAGCAGTGACGATGTGGTGAAAACTCTGCGTGAGTAGTAGTGAGTGCTCTTTTGTATTTTGTGTCGTTGTTCCTGCGCTTTGCTCGTGACGAGGGAGACACAGTATGGCGTTGAATGTGCGTTTGCGATGCTATTGTGCATTGGGTGGCTGCGCTCCACACCCACCAGTCTGTGCTGTGTAATGCTGTAGCTGTTGCTCGCTTGCGATTGGAAGAGCGAGTGGAGCGGACTCGAGACGAGGGAAGCCATTCGCGCCAGACGTTACCACAGAATGAAACGGCCACACAATTCAACGGGAAACTGAAGATCCGTTAGATCACAGAAAGGATCAAGAGCGAGTATCCGGAGTGTGCGCAGCGACTCTTTCGTGGAACCAATTACCACAGACTGCTGGTCTCTTGTGGCTCTTTTTGTCGCTCAGGGCGAGTTTTGGGATCTGCTGTTCACAGTTGGTGACGACAGCACGACTGCCTTCTCTGAAGACACATTTGGCACTTTGATCCCAAAGCGCCATTCCACTTCTCGCACGCATTACCACAGAGACCATGTGGCGCTCATCGTAGTAATGAATGCCCACACAGCAAGCAACACACATGCGCTTTGGTCATTTGATTCGCATGCCAATTTTTGTCACCAACAAAATCAGAGCTTGACAGGAAAAGCTCCAAGTCTGGCAGCTTCAATAGTTTTAGTGTGGGAATCATGTCGTTTCGGGTGTGGTTGGACGTCGTGTTTTGGTGCTAAAGTGGCTCTGGACTTCCAAATCATTGCTCGCACCGTTTTGCTGCTGGTGCAAATCCTGCGACAGTGCGCGGCAGCATCGAAAATAATCGGACAGCTGTCATATTGCAAAACGCGATGCGTCAGTCCACCCGCAGCTCCAAAATTTCCACCTTTTTTGACAGACACGACTGAGCAAGCGAGCAAGTCTGGCTCACCAGATCGTCAAAGCGCTGAGTGAAGCATTTTGACGCGTCGTCTGTCCTGACCATTCCTGGACGTATCTGCAAGGAGATACGAGCAAACGCACGCAAACGCTGACCAGGACACTGGTTTCGTGAAGCGCAGTCGATGCCAAACCGGATCATTCATTCTGTTCTGAAAATGCTCTCATTTCAAACTGCTCACAGTTGCACAAAGCTCAGACCAGTCTTCCTATCAAAATGTGACGTCGCATTTCGAAATCTGTCCCAAACAATTCGTGGGTGACATCTGCTTTGCTTGGGTGCTTGAAGGGCTCTACAACATCTACCTCACTCGCACAGAAACAATCAAAGAGCCATTCGTCGTCAGAGACAGAGAGCGCCGGACGCGTGTGAACCAGACTAGGCGACCTCATCATTGCGCTCCTTCTGTCCCAGAGACGTCTCTCTCTTTCTCTCTCTTTCTGTGCGTGTGCGTGGCTGGCATACCGAACGTCCAGGACTATTGCGAGCCATTTACGAGCCAGCGACCGAACGACCAAATCCAGCCCGAGAGCGAGTGAGAGAGCGTGCGTCAGTGGGTCTTTTTTTCAGATTGAGACACGCTCCATTCATCATCGTCGATCAGCCAGAGTCCGCGTCCAGTACTAGTGTGTACGACAGTCGCATACATCCATCCGTTGCCGACCCAGGAGCTCCCATCCGCAGTTCATTTATTACCCAGAGAGACCCCGACAGAGCGCAGCAGAATAGAATATGACGAGCTCCAGCCATCGCTCCATGTCAATGCTGCTGCTGGCGCTCGTGACAGCAGCGCTGATGGCGGGGTGTGGGTCAGCGCAAACGACGACGCCGGCGCCGACCCCGCAGGTGACGCCCACGGACGGCTGCTGCGCGAAATGCATCGGCAAGACGACGGACCTGCCGTACACGTACGACCCGGTGATCCACACCGAGTGCTCGGCCGCGAAAGGAGTCTGCTGCTACAACTGCGGCCAGGAGGCGTCGTCGCAGATGAACGTCGTGAACGCGAATTTCGGGGACGATGGGGTGACGCCGCAGGTGAAAGCAGGCGAGTGGGCACAGATCCAGTGGTCCAGCGTCGCGCGCGTGACCTACGAGACGTACCAGTTGACGCAGAAGAAGATCACGACCGTGCGCAACGGCAGTTTTGAGGCCCGCCTGGGCGACGACAAGATGTTTTACATCTGTGCCAAGACCCAGGGCTCCATCTACGCGCGCGGCTGGGGCGTGGACCCGTGTCTCTCGGCCACCAAGGAGAACAAGATCGAGGTCATCGCGGGCAAAGCCGTCGACAGCTGCGGACGACTGCCGAGCAGCGCGACCGCCTCGAGTACGACAAGCGCGCCGTCGAGCAGCAGCTCAGGCGCCTCCCACAAAACCACTGAAGCTAGCAGCAACACGAACGCGCTGACCAAGAACGAGAACGAAGACGAGACCTGCAACACCCAACGCGCGGCCATTATCGTGCAACCGGACGGTGCGTACACGATCTGGTGAATGAATTATGGTGCAGTAGAGCCACACGAAGGTGGCGGGATTTCTTTTTTGTGTGATCTAACGGGGATACGCTGCGGTGTACGTGATGCTCGCCACAGGATCAAAGGAGTGTGTCTGTGCGGCCGAGTGGACTGGTCCGCCGTCCTGCAGCGGGTTTCCCTGGTGGAAGATCGCCGCGACGGTCGGAGGCGCTGTCGCCGCAGTGGTACGTGGCTTTTGTACTGCTGAGTTGTGCATGCAGCCCCAACGAGACTGTGGGGAACTAAACGTTTGCTCACACCTTGTACATGCATTGTAGCTGTCCATTGTCGTGTCGGTGAGGGCGTATTTGAACACCCGCAGCGCGAGCAGCGCAACCGAAGAAAACGGCGATGCGGTGCTAGGATCGGACAGCGTGCCGATCGTCGGTGGTCCTCCAGGCAGAGCATCGACTGGCCCGCGAAGACCGAGTCACGAGGGTTACGAGGAGCACAGACGGGAATCAGAGGTGCCGCCGCCTTCGCAGCAGCAGCAGCGGGCGAAAGCCTCGTCGTCCGGTGCCCGGGCTTCGCAGGCTCGAGAGTTCTCGCTCTGATTTTGATGGAGAAGAAGCATTTCCAACTAAGTTATGAACCATTTTTGACGGAAAACAAACAACCAAACTCGACATTGTTGTTCCCCAGACCGCCACTCGAGCGTGTCCGTCCGTCCACATGAAGAAGCAACAGAGAAGTCAGCGGGAGGACAGGACTCCACCACACCCGAGACAGCATGCATGCGCGACTCTCAGAGATGATGCAGCCAGGGTTGTTGAAGTCCACTGACAGACGACTGTGGCTGATCGATAGACACTTGGAGGGGCTCGGTTCATTCGGCATGGACGTGACTGGAATCCGCCTGCTCTGCGACGTTGGTTGCAGAGGGCATCAAGAATCCACTACTCCTCTGACACGCAATCACCCCTTTGATAGTCACTACTCGTAATAAAGGGCTGCTTGAAAAATCCAAATGTGCGCCTTTGGATAGCATTTGTGCCTGCAGCAAGCGTATCGTGAGTGCTAGAAGCGTTTCGTCAACATAAAGAGGCGAATTGCACAACCCACATCAAATTCGAGTGGCTCTGATTTTTCTTTCGCAGGAATGGGTACCAAACGTCAAAGTCACTCACGCACTCAAACGCATCAATCATCACGCAAGCCCAGGCAAACTGCTGCTAGTGGCATAACGACCGCCCACTCACTCCATTCGCCACCACAAGCCGCCGTCCTCCATGCTGCTGCTCCTGGCGCTCTTGCTCTCTCCGCGAGTGGTGGACGCCAGCTGCTGCGACGCGTGCCTCGCGCAGACCGACCCGGCGCACCCGCAGATCACGTACGACCCGCTGGTGTACAACCAGTGCTCATCCGTGAAGGGCATCTGCTGCTTCGGCTGCGACTTTGCGCACGGCAGCGTCACGTTCCAGGACGGCGTGAGCTTCGACGCGACCTCGGGCGTCGCCGTGGCCAAGACCGGCACGCGCATCAAGTTCACGTTCAACGGCGTCTCGCGCGTCACGTACGATCTCCTGCGCGTGAACCAGAAGAAGACGAGCTTCGTGGGCAACGCCAGCGCGCTGGCCGACAAGGAGAGCGGCGACGGCGCGTTCTCGATCTGCGTCACGAGCGCGGGGACCATTTCGCTCCGAGGCTGGGGGACCAACTCGTGCACGCAGGTGACCGCCGAGAGCACGATCACGGTCGAGTCCGGCGGCACGACGTGCGCAGCGGTGGGGACCGTCAAGCCCGCGACCGACGCGTCCAGTTCCAGTGGCTCTTCGACCAGCACAATCAGCAAGCCGAGCCAGGCGGTGGACACTCTGGGCAGCTCCACCACGGACACGAGCGGCAAGTTCGACACCAAGAACTGCAACCTCAACCGCGGCTCTGTCATCAAGAATGGAGACGGCACGTCCGTGTGCGAGTGCGCAGGCGACTGGCGCAACCCGCCGGCTTGCGACCAGTACTCGTGGACCAAGACGATCCTCACGATCGCCGGCGCCGTGGCGACGCTGGTAAGGGAAAACTGGATCGGGATCTGGGATAGTGTTTCTATGTCGCGTGTCTAATGTTTCGCCATTCAACGTCGTGGTGTTTCGTAGCTCTCGATCGTGATCTCGGTGCGCGCGTACGCGAAGAGCCGCAAAGCCAAGGCTGCAGCCAACAACGACGAAGACGACGCCGTGGACATCGACGACCGCGTGAGCGAGGAAGTGCTGCGCATCGACAGACGGTCGCCCAGCAAACTGCCTCCAGCCAACACGCCTGGTGGCTCCGCGCGCACGTCCACGGCGTCCACCGCGGGCTCTGTGGGAATGGCGCGCTCGCCCGCGCGGTCTCCAAACGAGATGCCGCGCGTGAAAACCGTGCGCGAAACCACATTGTGATCTAGAAATTTGTAAAGAGGAGGGGAGGGGAGGGAGGAACGGTGAAGGAGGAGTCGTGGCGCTATGAACTCTGTGGAGTGATGAACCTCGAACGCAAAATGTATACTCTATTTCGATTTGCTTTGTTGTTTGTTTTTGTTCTTTATGAGACTGGATCTGGTTGTGAGATGTTGGTGGAGGTGCTCGAGGACTCGGCTGCCATTATCGCAATGTACCTCGAGATTGGACACCATTGTTATTGAGCATGCAGTTTAGAACTTGGCGACGTTCTCAGTGTTGTAGATACCAAAGTACTGCTCGTAGTTTGGGTTCGACCGCAAGAACGAGTCGTCGCTGCGGCGGTCGTAAGCCATGAACCAGAAGTGCGGACCGGTCTTGTCCGCTGGCGACCAGCCCGAGACCGCGTTGTAGTACGTCTTCTGGTTCTCGACGCTCGGGATGTTGGCAGGGTACGCCGCTGGGGCGGCGCCGGCAGACGGCCAGCCGGTCTCGGTCACGCGGAGCTTGGACTTCTGCGAGGTGTAGAGCGCGTTGACTTGAGCCCACTGGTTGTCGAGCAGCTCGAGCGGCTTGGACGAGTCGTAGCCGACCGTGAAGAACGGGTAGATGTTGACGCCGACAAAGTCGCAGGCCGACACGAGGCGGTTCAGGTCCGTCGTGTGCGCGCTGTCGACCATCGCGCTGATGCGCTGCGAGGTGCCGACGAGCACCTTGCCCTGGGCGACGCCCGCGGCAGTGAGACGCGCCTTGATGTCGTTGACCTTGTTGATGATGTCGTCAAAGGATTTGTCGCCGCCAGCGGTGTTGAGGTCCTCGTTGCCGACGATGATCGCCTCGACGTTGTCCGGGTACTTGGCCGCGCCGTCGATCGCCTGCTGGATCTCGAGCTCGTTCCACTCGGCGTTGTCGTAGTGCGCGAGTCCGACGTAGACCTTGAGGTTGTACTTCTGCGCGTACTCGACCACGTTGAAGCCGTAGTACTGCGAGTGGTACGTGCGGATGTACGAGAACTTTTGCGAGAGCTGCGCCAGGTCGGCGTCGAGCACTTCGCCGAGCTTCGTGCCGTCCGAGCCCGTGAGCGGGTACTTGGAGCTGTGCATCGGCTCGTAGCATGTGCCGAATGAGCCCGAGCCGGTCGAGGCTGCTGGGGCTTGGGTCGTCGCTGCTGGGGTGGTCGTGGTCACGGCTGGGGTCTCAGTCGCTGCCGCAGTAGGGACTGGGGTCGTGGTCTCGCCCTGGTTGGCGTTGTTGCCGTCGCCGCCGCTGGTGCTGGCGTCGTCGTCCTCACCGCCAGTCGAGGTCGAGGTCGTAGCCGCTGGGGTTGGCGCTGGGGTCACAGTCACAGTCACCACGGCAGTCTGCGTGACTGCGGGCGTGACCACGGGCGTGCTGGCTGCTGGGGTCAGGGTCGTGGCTGCCGGGGTCGCCGCTGGAGTGACGGTCGTCGCGACGTTGGAGGCGTCATCCGGGATGTCCGAGTAGCATCCGGTCTTGCCGGCAGCTGCCATCGAGGACGACGACGCGAGCGCGATCGCGCACAGCAAGAGCGAGAAGTACGATCGCATTGGGTTGTTTGCTGGGAGAGTTGCTTGTTTGTTTGGCGTGTTGGTCACAAAGCAAAAGCAAGAATGAGAGACTGGTGAATGCACGGCACACAAGCGCACAGCAAGAGAGAGAGAGAGAG
>JAASFO010000474.1:0-20266 GCA_023333815.1 Globisporangium recalcitrans
GGGAACGCAGTCACGTTCAAGAACTCGGCAAACGCGCGCATGGCGAGCGACGTCGTGTCATACTTGTAGCTCCACTCGGCAATCTCCTCTGCGGTCGTCACGGTCTCGGGACCCTCTTTGTAAAAAGTGTTCACTGGGTACGCGTACGGACCAAAGTTGACGCACACGTTCGGCTCGATCGCGTTGTAGCTGTCCAGGTTGCTGGCGCTGCCTGTGCGGAAGTAGTTCGACAGCAGCCACGCGTACGCGATCGCCGAGAGAGCGCGCTGCGTCCAGGAGAACTTGATCGCCTCGTCGTGGATGAATTTGCTGCGAGGCGAGATCAGGCGCTCTTTCGACGGTCTCCGTCCGATCCGCTGCACCACAGTATGGTGGATCGTCGAAGCCTCATACTTGGACGCCGCTGGGACTCTCATCAGGAAAGCTCTGAAGCTGGCAGCCTGAGAGACAGAGCGAGCGAGACAACCAAGACAGATCGACAGGAAATCGGCGTGTGAGACTGAGAGGTAGAGAACGAAGACCCTTTCGTTGTCTCGGTGCTGGCTGGCGGGGTTTGACTTGGTGGAGAGCGTGAGCCGCCCAGGACAGATGCGCCAAGTTGCGAAAAGCAAGATCGCATCCAAAGCCCAAGCTGGAAGCACTGGGCGGTCGATCAAGTTTAGATTAACTGGGGCTTGAGGATGAAGGAGGCGACGAGTTGTTGCGTTTTCAGGTTTCATACGAAAGTTCGCTTCTCCCAACCCACTCGGATCCGAATCATCTTCAGAAGCGCCTCGAAATAGCTTGGGTGGATTGTGATCTTCTGTGTGGGTCGACCTTGTCGACCTCGCTTACGAGTTTCGTTGGGATGAACCAGACAAACTCCGAGACCCAAAGAGACGAGGACAGAGGCGCGAAGCACAGTAAGGCGACCAGAAGACCAAGCGCGCCGTCGCTGTCGTCGTTGTGATCAGCTGAGGGAAGGTTGCTTGCAAAGAGAGAGAGAGAGCTGGTGCCACCACTAAGTCAGCCACACATGCTCTTCGTCTCATACATGCAGCCCAGAATCCACCATTCTTCGCACTGTTGTCCTGTCCATTCAATCTGTCCCCTGCTGGCTGCACCTTCTTTTGTAGCCATGACAGAAATGTGTACCCATTTACTGCTCTTTCCGACTTTCCATTGTCCCTAAATGTGAGACAAAAGTGATTATGGGGTTGCTTCTTTGATGTGGGCCACACCGTTTAATTTTTTGCTGGTTGTCATTTTTCCAGCTTGACGTCAGTCATAAAGCCAATTGAGCCATCAAGCACCATGCGCTGCCACTACGAAGTGCTGGCGCTGGAGCGCGACGCGACCGTCAAGGAGGTGAAGAAGGCGTTCCACGTGCAGGCGCTGCGCTGGCACCCAGACAAGCACCAGAAGAACAACATCTCGGCCGAGGAGGCCACGCTGCGCTTCCAGGAGATCCAGAGCGCCTACGAGGTGCTCAGCGACGCGCACGAGCGCAAGTGGTACGACGAGCACCGCGAGCAGATCCTGCGCGGCGACGCGGATGGCGACAGCGACGGCGACGGCAACAGCGATGAGCTGAACCTGTTCAAGTACTTTAGGTGCGTTTGCGATGGCTCTCTATTTGCAGGTAAGGCGCGCTGGTGAATGTGTCGATAAACTAACTCTGTTGCGCCTGTGTGTGCAGCCCTTCGGTGTACTCTGGCTTTGGGAAGGACGAGAAGAGCTTCTACTCTGTCTACGGCGCGCTCTTCAAGAAGGCAAGCGATTGGTACTCTAGTACTGGACTATGCGATGGTGACCTGGTTGTCCTGATCAATTGCTCTTGCTCTTGTTGTGAATAGATCGATGAGATGGACATTGCGACCGTCGCGACGTCCACCAACAAACCACAGGAAGCGCCAGCGTTCGGCGACAAGCGCACGCCCATGGAGGGTGTGAACTACTTCTACCAGCACTGGTCGAGCTACATCACGCAGCGCACGTTCGCGTGGGTGGACGAGTACCGGACGCTGGACGCACCGAGCCGTCAGATCCGCCGCGCGATGGAGAAGGAGAACAAGAAGCTTCGCGACGCAGCGAAGAAAGCCTTTACAACAGAAGTGCGGGAGCTCGTGGACTTTGTGCGTCGTCGCGACCAGCGCATGATCGCGTTCCTCAAGCAAAAGGAGAAGGAGAAAGAGCAGCAGAAGCGCGACGAAGAGACCAAGAAGAAAGAGAAGCAGGCGGCGTACGAAGCCGAGCGCCTGGCGTTCCAGCAGCAGGAGAGAGAGCGCTGGGAGGCCATGGAGAGCGACCAGACGAGTCGCCACGCGCAGAGCCACATTGAAGAAGAGCTCGAGAAGATGCGCAAGAAGATGGACGCGGACTTGCTGCTCTGCGATCTGTGCCGCAAGACGTTCAAGTCTGAAAAGCAGCTGAACAACCACTTGGTCTCGAAGAAGCACCGCGAGATGGAGATGGAGCTCGGCATCGGCGGTGGCAGCGACTACAACTCGATTGAGGCTGAGCTCGAGCTCGAGCTGCAAGCCGAACTTGCGGCCGCTCGCAAGCAAAAGAGCGGCGCTTTTGGGAAGGACAAGGCGGTTCAGGAGAGCGACGAGCAGGCTGGAAGCGCTCCAGGTGATGCTGATGAAAGCCAGGAAGGTGAAGAGGAAGACCCTGAAGAAGCCGAGCGACGAGAGAAAGAAGCAGAAGCTGCGCGCGCCGCAGAGGAGGCGCGACTGCTGAAAGAGCAAAAAGCCGCCGAGAAGCGCAAAGAGCGCAAGGAGCAGCGCAAGCAGCTGAAGAAAGAGGGCGTCGAGAAGATCGTGACTGGTAACAACAAAGGCAGGAACGCAACCATGGACAACAACACGGAGAGAGACAGCGACGCCAAGGCAAAGGACGCAGGGACCAAGAGCTCCAGAGTGACGGATGACTGGACAGACAGCGAAGACGAGGGCAGTGGCAAGCGCGGGTCGCGCAGGAAAGGCGGCAGGGGCAAGAAGAAATAGCTCCAAGCAGGAGCTCATCAAAAGAGCTCTTCGCAATGCTGGCCAGCCGTTTGCTAGAAACTGTGTGCGAGTGGAAGAGTTTGCTTGTATTTTGATTCCTAATCATTTAGAAGCTGCATTTCTGGAAAATTTCCTAGAGTTTACACACTCCTGGTGCTCTTGAGCTCGGCAGCGCACACGGGCATCCATTTCGTGGCCGCGCACTTCGTCACCGCTGGCTGGGAGGTGCAGTTGGAGCAGTAGATCACGGCTTCTTCCGGCTGCTCTTCCTGCTTCTGGGACTCGGCTCCTGTCTGTTGCTGGTTCACACCTTCTCCACTTGTAGCGGGACCTACTTCGCTTTCGTCATGGGGAACCAGCGAGGGTTTGTCGTGACGCACCATTTCCCTCTGCTCGCGCTCCTCTCTCCACGCAGACACGCGCGCGCGCTGCTCGGCTCGTCGCTGCTGGTCCATCGCTTTCTTGATCGCCAGATCTGCCTGCACGCGGTCGTTGAGAGCGTCGTAGTTCGTGTCCACCTGCTCCAAGAGCCAATGCAGACCCTGCTCGAGTCGGTCGTCGACCGCGTTGCTGAACACTCCGGGCTTTGCGACGCACGGGACGAGTCTCGAGTTGGGGAATCGATTGAGCTGGAGCCGACTTCGTTTTGTCCACGTAGTCGTGAACGAACTCGTAGATACTCTCGGGCTGGTAGAGCAGCAGCGACTCGATGAGCGGCATGAGCACCGGATCGACAAAGCGGCGCAGGTACTCGTGCTCGTTCACCGCTGCTTTCCGCGGCGTCCCCGGAAACGCTGCAACAGTAGAAAGAGAGAGCCGAGAGCAACGAGTCGTGTTACTCACTGCCATGAGTCTGTGGGAAAGCGAAAGAAAGGGCGATAATGCAAAGCTGAAAAAACATGCAAGGTGATCCATTTCCAAAGAGCTCCAAGTGACTGGCTCTGAGACGTCTACCAACCACTCCTCCCACAAATCCATACAAAGCTGCACACGATTGCCAAGTGCGATCGACTCGCAGCATCCATATTTACAGGATTTGGGATGCTTTGAGTCCTGTGACGACGTGTGGCCGCTACCCCATACAAAAAATCACAGGAAACCTATTGCCACTGCAGCTTTCCTTGCATTCCACATCAAGCAATCGCCTTGTCTGCGTGCTTGAGATCCATCTGCTGTCACTTTCAGTCGACAGCTCTTCTTCTTCATGCTTTTTCCTTCTTTCCCCTCAAATCCAATTTTATTTAACCAGGTGGTGCTGACTCTTCAGCACAATGTCCCCATTTCCCACCAATCACATCTCCCTATTTGGCTTCAACATCGCTCTGATTGGCTAGAATCGCTGATCTCGTCTGAATGTCTGGCTTTTGGCAGAAGGAAAATAACAAATAAAGAAGAGGCGTCATCACCTTGACTCTTCAAGGAAACACACAGCAAAAACAAAAACAAAAACACACCAGCATTTCATTTTCTCCTGCGCGTATTAGATCAAGACTCTCGCTCATATTCACACCAAGCGCCTTATTGTCGATCGATCGCGCGAACGAGCGAGCGACACCACAGCGGATACATCGCGATCAAACAAAGAGCTTTTCGTTCATCCCACACTCATCACTCGCGTGTGTACACTTGCGCTGCATCCAGCCAAAGCGTCCAAGTGGTGTGCGCATTCTGCAATCGGGCAGACAGCCAGAGGAACGAGACGAGACTGGAAGAAGCGCTTGGAGCAGGATGAGCCGTCGCACGCTGGCTGCCAGCGCGACGTGCACGCGTCCGAGTCGGAACACGCTCACGTCCGACTGCTTTGGCGCGTGCTCTTCGTCGTCAGCGTCGCCTTCGTCGTCTCTGTGCGTCAACTACGCAGCGGCGCCTGCGAACGAAGCGAGTCGCATTGGCGATGGCAATTACTACTACCAGGGGTGTGCGTTTGCCGGCATGAGCACGTGCAAGGCGAATGGAACGGTGGGAGACTGCGAGGTCCAGTGTCTGCAGAGCAACAACAAGGAGCAGCTAGCCTGGGTGTTGGACGTCGCGCCGCCGCAAAAGGACAAAGCCGAGACGTCGCTGTTTCTCTACGTGGAGAACATCGTGCTGCCAGCGACGCTCAAGAATTTGTGCGTCTTGTCTATTTCTACCACGACCACCTCTTTGGTGAGACAGGAGCTGACGTGGATGGCTCTTGCTTGTCTGTTTGCTTTCTCGTTGTGCAGGAGCATTGTGGGCACGACCGAGGTGACGCGGAAGGTGCCCATTTCGTTCTCTGCGGGGGTGTTTGAAGACAGCACGGTGCTCGAGAGGATGTACGCGAAGAGAGCCCTGTTTCACTGTGCGATGACTCTTGGTCAGCGCTCTCTCGTTCGCTACTTACTGACAACTACTACTGCGTCCACAGCAACATTCTGGACGTCGCGATCGAGAACATCACGAGCAACATCTTCCCGCCGAGTCTCAAGAGCCTGTAAGCACCCACCCGCCACTTGGTGTCTAGCGAACGTCCACCCAAGGGACGACCGCCACTCACTGAACTTGCTGCTATCAAACTCACAGGACGATCCAGCGCACCAAGCTGCAGCAATTTGACCCGCGCGGCAACCAGCGGTTCTCGGAACTGCGCGTTCTGTACGTTCATAGTATATCGACTCGGCCACCTTCTCAGCACTGAAACCACCTGCCAAGAGCTAACCCTTGCGGTCACCATTCTTTCTATGCTGTTCTTTCTCTTCTCTCTAGCGACCTGAGCGAGAACGCGCTGACCGAGATCCCGATCATCGTGTACGAGATGCGCAACCTGTTGGAGCTCTACCTGCACGGCAACTCGATCCGCGATGTACACATCACGCCAGCTCAGCTGGCGTATTTGAAGGCGCTCGCCAAGTTCGAAGGCAACATGACACTCAGCAGCGCGTGCCAGGATGGGTACGAGATGTTCTCGTGGAACTCCAAGTCGGTCTGCTATGGCGGAGACGATTTCCTCAGTTCGGACTTTGACTCGGGCTCGTCAAATGGGAACGCAGCGTCAACAGTCGGTAAGCCAGTTGCCTGTGCTTGCACCTCTACGCCGTATGGTCGCAGGGCTGACCCATTTAAACCACAT
Source organism: Globisporangium recalcitrans (assembly GCA_023333815.1). Classification (NCBI taxonomy): domain Eukaryota; phylum Oomycota; class Peronosporomycetes; order Pythiales; family Pythiaceae; genus Globisporangium; species Globisporangium recalcitrans. The sequence continues at coordinate 6,079 of JAASFO010000474.1, forward strand.
TGTTGTTGTGCAAACCAGGTTCGTCGTCCAGCAGCACGGGAACGGTCCTGGCCATTGTCGCAGTCGCGGTGTTTGTCGTCGCAGCGGTGGTCGCGGGCATGTTCCTGCTCAAGCGCGCGAAGCGCAAAGCAACTGAGCCGAACCCAGTGGCTGTGAAGGAGAAGAAGCAAAAGATGACTGCGAAAAAGCTTCGCACAAAGTTCTCGTCGACCATGCCGATGTCCAACGATAGTGATCTCATGGACCCGCTCCAGAAGGAGAGCTCGCTCCGCAAGAACACGTTCAAGGACATTCCTCCGTCCCAGGTGCAGATGCAGTCGCTGGTCGCGACGAATGGCGCGATTCGCGTCTCGGCGGCGGAATACAGCAAGAAGCGCGTGTTTGTGGCGCAGCTCAAGCTCAAGGACGACGCTGCAGAGAACTGCGAGATGGCGCTCGACGTTGTTCCTGTTGTCTCGCAGCTTCGTCACCCGCAGCTGCTCTCTGTGCTCGGACTCATGTACGAAGACACGCACCCAGTGACTGCAGTCCTGGAGTACATGAACTTGGGCACGCTCGAGGCGCATTTGCTTCGACGCGGCAAAGATTTGACATGGAAGAACTTCAAGCTGCGCGCGGCGCTGGACATTGCCGGCTGCTTGATGTACCTGCACTCGAAGCACAAGCTCTCGTACGGCGCTCTCAACGGTAAGAGCGTCTTTGTGGACGAAGAGAAAGGCTGCAAGCTCAACACGCTGCTCGCGAGCGTGCCAGAGGAAGTGCTGGGGACTGTGTCGCGCGCCACTGATGACGGCTCAGCTTCCGCAGCTTCTGCTCGCGGCTTTCTAGCACCGGAGATTCTAGCGGGCGAGCCGTGCAGATCGTCGTCCGACATGTTTGCGTTCGGCGTTCTCTTGGCGCAGCTCGACACGTGCCGAACCGTGGACGAGATGATCCGGAGCTCGTGGCAATTGCGCAGTATGATCGAGACGAACCCGCTCGCTGTTTCCTCAGGTGTGGAGAGCTCCCACCGCTCGACGACTGCGAGCGCAGTGGACGAGGCGTCCGGCGGCACGAGGCTGCTGACGATGTTCCCGTTCACGGAGCAGTGTCCATCGGTGGTGAAAGAGCTGGCGTGCGCGTGCTTACAGTACGACCCGTCGCTGCGTCCAAGCGCGTCGTACGTCGTCGCCATGCTGCAGCAGCTCTGCTAGGTGACGCTGCTCACTTTTTCCTTTTTTATGATGACGATGGTGGCTTAATATATTTGGTGTTTTGTGTGAGAAAACAAACGCGTGCGCCTTGGGCTGCCTGCTGCCATTGTGGTTGTTCAAGAGCAAAACGAAAGCAGCACGAGAAAGTTCATCATCGTGGGTGTGTGTCTGCTGTATTGTTGGGACGCGGCCGCACGCATCGCAGAGAACAAACAGCCAGGTCCAAAAGCCTCACCCAACGTCCTTTCTTGCTCTTCTTGTTTGACTGCTGCTGCTGCTGACCTAGGCATTCATTCATTGTCCTCATTTCCGCCCAGCGCACAGTTCACCCCGGCCAACAACAACTCGACTCGACTCAGCAGCACACCATCAAGAGATGGACCAGCCAGCGGAGTGCCTCGTGCCGGAGAACCTCTGCTGCGCCGTGTGCCTCGACGACCTCCACTCGAACCTCGCTGCGCTTCCCTGCGGCCACGTGTTCCACCAACTCTGCGCGTCGCGCGCACTCACCCGCCTCAAGAAGTGTCCGATCTGCCGCACGGAGACGCTCGCGAAGCAAGTTGTGCGTCTGTTTTACTCGTCCGACGTGGCTTCCGACACAATCCGATCGACTGCTGCTTCGCGGTCCCCAGCAACACCAGCGCGACGCTCAAGAACAAACTCTAGCGCTGGAACGGCAGAGAACTCGCCACCGTCGCGAGGCACGCTCTCGACGCGATTCTCGGAGCTCCAGCAGAGTGTGAACCGGCTTACTGCGAACCAGCGCATGATCTCGAGCCACTCGTTCCGTCTGCAGACTGAGAACGCGCGCTTGCGCCAGGAGAACGCGCGCGCAACCGAGCAGCTCGACACGATGCGCACCAAGCAAGACGGACTCGTGAAGGAGCTGAGTGTCTGGAGACGCATCTGTGAGCCACACGAACCAATTGCTGTCGTCTACCTCCCATCATGGAGCAGATCTTGACTCTTGTGTCTTTTGTTTTGTTTGTGTGTAGCGACCACCACGTATGCGCAGCTGCAGGCGCTCGTGTTCGAGACGAGCGAGGCGAACAAGAGCCTGCTGGCGTCCATGAAAGAGCTCACGCGCGAACTGCTCGCGCTCTCGATGTGCGCGTCCTGCGAGCGCGTGACGCACGCCTCGAGCGCGCAGCTGCAAGAATTTTGCCAGGCGGTCGAGAGCAAAGCGAGCAGCGGCAGCAAGTCGAGTCCGCGCAAGGTGATGCCCTGCTGCACCACTGAGAACGCGTCGCGCGCGCTGCGAGGCTTTTGCGCGCGCCACTCGAGCGCGTCGTCGCCAGCACCAGCGCAATTACAGCAGTCTGCGCAAGCCGAATGAATGTCCAAGAGTCCGCGAAGCAGCCGAGTCCAGTGACTCCCTCCGTGTGGAAGTTTACATGTTGAAGATGATGAGGTTTGAAGCCATGTTGCTGATACAGAAATGCGCAGTGAGAATGTAGCCATGTGTCATTTGCTGTGTGTGAGCCGTTTTCGCTGTTCCTTGGTGCATTTATACCTCGCTCTTGCACGCTCGGCTCTGCTGGGCATCCCATGCATTGCGCTGAACTGACTGGCTGGCTGTCTGCTTGCCTTGGTGGCTTGCTTGTTGAGCGAGTCTCACGCATCTCATTTGAGTAAGGCAATAGTTGCCGCACAGCGAGCGTCTTTCTTCAGGCTCCAGTATCAACTCTACGCGCAGTCGGTGCTGCTTCACCCAATACGACGCTCATGAACGACATCATCAAAGAAGGTGCAGTGGCTGTGCGCAGCCACTTTCTGGTGAGGTGCTTGGCATTTTGGTTTGTTTCGTAATGACACGCGTGGGGAGCTGACATTTTCAGAGCGAGCCTTGCTCTGCTGCCCCGTGCATCCGATCGGACTCGACCTCGCTGGCGCAAAAGCGCTCATGCTCGACGGTGCGGGCACAGGAGGAACGACTGGTGGCAGTAACCTGAACGCGCTCAGTGCGATCCGCAAGGTGCAACCCGCCGTGACCGCGATGATGAACAAGACCGGGATGATGCTCAAGAAGAAGCGCCACTCGTTCCCAAACATCCTCACGCCGCTGCGCGCAAAAGCGGGCTTGCTCGACACTGCAAAGCTCGAAGAGCTCCTGAAGAAAGGTGGCCGTGCAGATCACGCTTTTCCACCACTCGCAGATCGCGAAACTGCGGCTCTGGGACTTTCTGCACAACCCGCGCGAGGCGTCCAAGGACATCTCGGAGAGCTTCGACAAGCTCGTGTGCTACTTTGTCTGGTCGGTGCTCGTCGAGGATTCCCCAAAAGATCGCGCCGGGGTGATTGAGAACATCATCTCGATGAACAACTTCCACCTGGTCATGGTCTGTGTGGGCCGCTTGGGGGACACGCCGCTCATGGTCTCCAGACTCCCCATGACCTGGAAGAAAGTGCGTCCCAAAGTCAAGACCCACTTGCGCGAATTGCGCACGCTGTGCGACCACTCGGGCGGCTTCGAGAACCTGCGCAAGCGCCAAGCGCTCGTGAGCACCAAGTGCTGCTGCGTCCCGTTCATCGGCGTCCTTGGGGTCTCGCTCGAGCGTCTGCGAGCGACCAACTACTTCAACGACACGAACAAGCGACCGCGTGCACATCTGCCTGGAAGAGCTCTTCGCAGACGACCGACAGCACCTCACACGGCAGCTGCGCAGGTTCTGGCTCGAGTTCAAGGCGAGCGTCTGGGTCAGCGCCTGCCATTTCGCAGTCCAGATCGTTCGCAAGTGCGTTGACGGGCTCGTGAAGGACGTGATGGCGACGAGAGCTACCGAGCTGCAGCAGATGAGCGGTCTGGACGAGAACAGCATGGTGACGGAGCTCCACCAGGTGGTCTACGAGAAGGCTGCGCGCATTGTCACGCAGCCGATCTTCACGCTGCTCTCCGCGAAAGTCAAGCACACGTTTGCGAGCGAGGACGCCAAGGTGCTGGCGCTCCTTGCGGGTTCAAACGGAAGCCACGACGCTCACCACCACCACCAGCAGCAGCCACCATTGCAGCACCAGCAGCTTTCGTACCGCTCGATCAGCTCCATGCAGCACCAACCGCAACAGCACATGCAAACCCACTGCTATACGGCGTCGTCTATGGAGCTGGCGACTTGGATCGCGCGCCATCTGGAGACTGGGAGTGCTGTTGATAGCGCTTCGTCAGCAGCCACAGAAGCAGCGAGTGAGCCGATGATGGGGCTGTTAGAGCGCCTCGGCCACAGCGACGAGCACCTCTTCAGCGTGCTCGACGTGCTGCAGCAGCTGCTCGACGTGGAGCGCCTGCCGCGCGCAGAAAGCGACGGGATTGCAGCGCTGGAGCATGCGATCGCGCACGTCCAGAGTGCGACTCCAAGCAGCAGCAATAGCAGTTGAAGTGATGACGCGCACTTAAGTGCCAGTGAGTGATTCACAACAGCAAAGCGCCGCCTCAACGTGCGAGTGCAGAGACACTCGCATCAAGCTCGCATTGAGAGTCAGCTGGCTGCCAAAGAACAGCGTCGATTCAGAGGCTGGCAGCAGTCTTCTATTGTACACAAACGACGGAGCCATCATTCCATCTCAACAGCTCACAGAGACCACTGCAACGATGCACGCTGACATCCAGACTCCACCTCGAGTCACTGACGCTCTGAACCGCTATGCGAACAGGCTCAATGTGGACACAGTCCGGCAGCATTCACGCAATGATAATATGCATGTCGGATCTCATTATTGTTTGAGCTGCTCGGTATCTTTTTGGCTGATGGATTCGTTTGTCCTTTTTTTGCTCTTGTGACCCAGTTTTGCTGGTTCAAACAAACTGGCGAGTCGGATACTCGTACGTACTGTTCCGTCCCGGTTCCGTCCCGAATTTCAGATCCTCTTGTCCCTGTTTCTGTGTGCAAAAAAGTGCTGCATGGTGAGATGCGCCATCGCTCTCAGTTTTGAGCCAATCGTTTCTTTCCCTCGGTGATCTTTTCGCCCAATGAGGAGCGTTGCACTGAGCGACTGTGTGTAACGCTCATGTGATTGGACGAAAAAGCCCAACTTCGGTCACGTTGTGACGTTTTCTTGGCCAAAAAACCCAAAAAAAGCGAAAAACGAGAGGATTGCAGCCAGACACAATCCGGCTCGTCTGCTCTGGCTTTTTAGGTTTGGCTCAGTTTTGGCTCTTGTGGCTTTGTTGTAGCGATGTGTGTGTTTGGCAAAGCGCAACAGAGCGGCAGCAGCAGCAGTCGTCGTCTGATCCGCGGCGCTCGCTGATGCTTCCTGCTCTGTTCCAATAGAAATCGGACTGCGCTCACGCTCGCGCTCTTCACACAGCCAAGCCGCAGAGAAGACTCCTCTCCTCTCCTGTATTCCTCCTGTTTTACTGCAGCCATCCACACGATCAGTCCGTCCGCTTGAAAGATTTGAGGAGAGTGGCTGCGCTTCTCCTCCTCTTTTCCACACGCAGGAGGACTCTGCGTATTCCTCGCCCCCTTCCCTCCTCCTCCTATCAACAGTCAGTCTGCTGCTTTTGATCGAGAGACTCATATCCACGCCTGCGAGTCGCTGCGGCTCCTGCGTCTGCGACACCCACCCGCCGACCCAGCCAGCCGCCTGCGTCTCCTTTTGCCTCGATCGTGTCCGCGGCGCGTCTCCGTCCGTCTATCTGTCCGTCCGTCTATCTGTCCGTCCGTCTAACAGCGGCTGCTGGAGGTGGCGGTGGTGGGACGACCCAAATCCAAGAAGAAGAAGAAGAAGCGAGCCATCTAATCAGCCAGGCAGGTGGCGAGAGTGACCCATTTCTCTTTGGATCGACAACCACAAAGCAGCGATGAGACCCACAGGTGCAGATCGCGGTCGCCGCATCATCCGCATGCGGACGCCGACATTCGTACCGCTGGTGCTATTGGCGGCGGTGATCATCCAGATGGCGGCTGTGGTCCGCGCGTCCACAGCCGCAGCAGCAGCAGCTTCATCCTCGGCCGACGAGGACCGGACACTGAACCTGGCGACCGCGTCGCTCAACACGCTGACCACGAGCTGCAACGGCGCGTGCAAGACCAACAGCGCCTGCGTGGTGCTGGGTCAGTCGTCCGAGAACGTGATCAACTGCGTGAGCGACGCGCGCTGCGTCACGCTGCTGAGCGGCAAGACCGCGCTCTGCATGGAGCCGTTCGGGTCCAGTGAGGGCTCCTGGGCGTTCGCGCCGGCCAAGACCAGCAACATCGCCGGCGTCGCGCCGTTCGAGCGCGTCGGGCTCATGCAGGTGGCCGACCAAGTGAACGCAGTGTGCGTGTCGTGGATGTTGCTCTTCTTTCAGGACAATGGCGGGATGTCTGAATGTGTGATCTATGTGTTGTTTGTGTGAATGGACGACAGTGAGTTTGAAGTGGCGACGCCGGCGTCCACGCCGCTCAACACACTGGATTTGTCGTCGCTCAACGTCCAGTCCTCCAAGACGCTCGACAAGATGTGCGTGCATGCGGCTTTTGTCAACGGACTGGCCAAAATATGTTGAGGATACATACTCATGCGTCTCTGTGTTGAACAGATCCTTCATCGACCTCATCCTCACGGGCATCGACGGCGCGCTGCCTCTCAATGGCGCACAGACAATGTGAGAGTCTTGATGTTCCTTAGCACCTGTCCGAGTGCAGTTGGCGTCCTAGATACGGGATTGTCCTGGTTCTAAACTCTTGTCTGTTTTGTGGTTGTAGTGCTATCAACAACTGCCGGCTCACGACGATCCCAACGCAGTTCGTCGCGGGCAACAAGGTGACGTCCCTGAACCTCTCGAACAACGGCATCCGCTCGATCCCGTCGGATTTCCAGAGTCAGTCCTTTCCGACCCTCAAGTCGCTGTACGTTGCAAAGACATCTTCTCGACGGACTTTCCCTTCATGCTTCTGATGGCACAGAGAGAGAGGTTCATGCGATACTGGTATTGAGCTTCATTTGACACTGGTGTGTTTCGAATCTGCTGTGCTCTTGACATTTTGGCAGGGATCTCTCTCGGAATGCGCTCACGTCGTTCAATTTGGCTCCAGCCAACTTCCCAGCCCTCACAGCATTGTACGTTCACGACTCGAGACTTCGTTTGCATCTCGGATGATGCAACCTACCATTTACATTTTCGCACTTGTATTGCAGGGTCCTCTCAAACAACCAGATCCGCGAATTCCCGTCAGTCGTGTTCAATTTCACGTCGCTGCAGCTTCTCGCGCTGGATGGGAACCCTCTGAACGCGTCCAAGCTGACGGAAGCGCAGTTTGAGTTCCTCTCGAAGATCAGCTTGCTGGTGTTCAACGGTACGACGGAGACCGAGGTTTGTCCAAGCGACGATGTGATCAACAAACTCAACGAGTCGTTCAAGTTTTGCATCAATTCGAGCAAGAGTTCAAGCGGCGATGGCCTCGTGCCCGTACCAACAGCGGCAGCAACGCCAGCACCAGCCACCACGGAAGTCCCAGTGGTTCAAGCGGACGGGAGCGGCTCCTCCTCGTCCTCCTCGAAGACCTGGATCGTGGTTGGCATTGTGCTCGGCTGCCTCGTGCTGTTCGCGATCTTATTCCTCGTGATTCGGCGGAGACGCCAGCGTGAAGAATCCCCAAAGCTCGCCAACAGCGCGACGCCGTCGATCGCGATCGGCATGGGCGATCTCGCGGACCACCCGTACATGGAGCTCAACGCGCCATCGAGCTGCAGCCAGACGACCTCGGACTTCGAACTGCTCGCGAATGTCGCGGACGGGTACATTGCGCTCACTCGCTTGAGTTACAACGATGTCTTCCTGCACCGCATGATCCGCGTGAGCAGTCGCTCGGAGCTCTGGTTTGGCGAATACATGGACGAGTCCGTGATCATCAAGAAGATCAAGAGCAACGCCGCGTCGAAAGCAGTGCTGCGCGAGTTCGTCACCGAGATCGAGCACATGGTCGAGCTCAAGCACCCTCGGATCGCGGCGTTCAAAGGCGCGATGTGGGACAATGAAGGCACGGAGCTCTGCGCGGTGGTCGAGTACGTGGAGAATGGCGCGCTTCGAGATTGCGTCGCGAGTTCCGTGGGGCTCTCGGCTGCGCAGCAGCACGCGATCGCTCGCCAAGTGGTCGATGCGCTAGGGTTTTTGCACCAGAAGCGGATCGTGCATGGCCGCCTGAATTCGTTCAACGTGCTGCTCGACAAGAACTACGCGGCGAAGCTGAGTCTCTTTTCGATCTTCCACTACGTGAAGCTCTCGCCTTTGGACTCGGAGTGCGGGATCTTCGCAGCCCCCGAAGTGCTGCGCGGGAACCAGCCGACGGAGAAGTCGGACGTGTTCTCGCTCGGCGTGATCCTCGTGGAGCTGGACACGGGCGAGAACCCGGTGATCAACGCGCGGCGCTCGATCACGTCGCGCAACAGCGAGTCGGTGCTCTCGCCCAGCGGCGCGCGCAAGATCGGCTTCCGCCTGAGCGTCAACTGCTCGAGCGTCATGAAGGAAGTTATTGCGGCGTGTCTCGAGAAGGATCCTGCGAGACGGCCGACGATGACGGAGATCGCACTCGCGCTCAAGACCGGCTCGCTCGCCATGTAAATTTCCTGAAACATCGTGTCACAGTATCCCAGAAGAAGAAGCGAGAAGAATTGTACAAAACAGCAAGCAACAGAGTCTGTCGAGACGCCTGAGAAAAAGGTTCCAGCCCACAAGAATGGAGGAAGACGAACCATGAAGAGAATCTGGTGACAACAGAGCAGAGAACTAAGGCAGAGAGAGAGAGAGAGAGAGAGCAAGAAGAAGGAACGAAAGCAATGGCGTTAAGTGTGTGAAGTAGGTGCTCTCTGAAGTGGTGTGTAGTTGTTTTTGTTTTTGAATATAATCCCCACCACCAAAAATCAAAACTGTGCCATCCTCGTCAAAATGTCTCGATCAATGTCCTGCCATAAACAGTGCATCGCAATATCAAGCACGCATATGCTCACTATCAAGCGTAGACATGCAAGCGGCAACTGGCATACCTGTCAGCTGACTTTGATACGTCTGTACCGTGCCTTGAATTACACCAAATCTCGCTCTTGCTTCACAGTCGCGACTCACCACGCTTTCAGTCAGTCAGTCAACCTGACTGTCAGTCGCTCTTTTATTATCTGCAGACTAAAGAGATGCGACGCGCAGTGAAGAGGATGCTGGCGCTGGCGACTGCGGCTGCGGTGCTCTCGCTCGTGCCGCAGGAGGCGCTCGCGGCCGAGTACAAGGCGCGCGACGAGGTGCTCGTCGTCGCCAACACGGTACGCCCCTATCTATGCGTATCTTTGTGTGGGTTGCAATCCGACTCACACGAGCGCATGCATTGCATTTCATTTGATAGATCCGCCCGTATGCGAACCCGACCGAGACGTACCAGTACTACAAGCTGCCGTACTGCAAGCCGAAGGAGGGTCAGTGGGACGACCACGCGCTCGGCGAGCTGCTCACGGGCAGCCGCAAGGTCATCACGGACTACCGCCTCTACTTTGGCGTCGACCAGAGCTACGCGCAGCTCTGCAAGTTGGAGATGACGCCCGAGATCGTCCAGAGATTCAAGGACGCGGTCGACGAAGACTATGAAATATCCTTTCACACTTGTTTTTTTGTGTATGATGCATTCGAATCGCTGAGTGTGTGCGTGCGTGCAGTGTCGCCCCATGTCTCCTTAACCTACACCGATACTTTGAGATGTATGTGGACGACATCCAGCTTCACGGTCAGGTGGGCTACTTGATCCAGCAGGGAATGACGCAGGTGCACTACTTTCTCAACACGCACCTGCACTTCGACATCGCGTACAACGACGAAGGGCTCGACACGAAGGGCGAGAACCGCGTACGTCTCCTCTCTCTCTCTCTGTGTTTGTCCGAACTGCGCGTTAGTCTCTGCCCTTGCTATCATACTGACCTTGGCTTGTTCTATGCCTTCTTCTGATCGATTAGCTCGTGGCTGCGAACATCTCCATGTCGTCGTCGGACCCTGGGCTGGAGTACCGCTACGCGCTCTCGGACGAGAACGCTGCCTCGCACCCGGAGGCGATCTTCACGTACTCGGTGACGTGGCACTACCGTCCGGATCTGAACTTCGACGACCGCAATGTGCACGAAGGCGAGTTCAACGACGACTTGGAGCTGCACTGGATCTCGGTCATCAACTCGTTTATCCTCGTGATGATGCTCACGGCGTTCCTGTCGATCGTCATGCTGCGCATCCTCAAGCGCGACTTCTCTCGCTACATGGACCTGGAGACTGGCGAGGAGAGCGGCGGCGCTGGCGGATTAGAAGACGACTCGGGATGGAAGCTCGTGCACGCCGACGTGTTCCGCATGCCGACGAATCTGAGCCTGTTCTGCGCGTTCAACGGCGCCGGCGCGCAGCTTCTCGTGATGCTCATGGTCGTGCTCGTGTCGTCTCTGCTCGGGATCGTGAAGCCCAACAAGCGTGGCGGCATGATGACGGCGTTCATCGTGCTCTACGCGCTCACGGCGAGCGTCGGCGGGTACCACTCGGCGCGTCTGTACCGTCAACTTGGGGGGTATGTCTGTCATACTCTCGCCATTGTTGGACTTTGTATGGAGAATGGTTCTAACGTCGTTGTGGCTGCTTGTGTGTATCATTCATTCATGTTCGACAGCCAACGCTGGGTCTGGAACATCTTGCTGTCGGTGTTCATCATCCCCGGACCGCTGCTGATCGTGTTCTCGTTCCTGAACTCGGTCGCGATCTGGAACGACTCGTCGGCGGCGCTGCCGTTCGGCACCATCATGATCGTGCTCGCGATCTTCATGCTCGTGGCGCTGCCGCTGACGGTCATCGGCGGCATCGCGGGTCGCAACACGGCCGGGGACTTCAACGCGCCGTGCCGCACCAACAAGATCCCGCGCGAGATCCCCACTGTGCCAGCGTACCGCAGTCCCGCGGTGTTGATGCTCGCAGCGGGGTGTCTGCCGTTCAGCGCCGTGTACATCGAGCTGCACCACATCTTTGCGACGATTTGGGGTCACTCGATCTACAAGCTCTTCGGGATCCTCTTCCTGAGCTTCGTGATGCTCGTGTTCGTGACGTCGTTCACGACCATCTCGCTCACGTACATCCAGCTGTCGTCCGAGGACCACCGCTGGTGGTGGCGCTCGTACCTGTCGGGCGGTGTCGCGGGCTTCTTCGTGTTGCTCTACAGCATCTGGTACTACAAGCACGCGACCGCGATGACCGGTTTCTTCCAAGCCGCGTTCTACTTTGGCTACACGGGCATGATGGCTTACTGCTTCTTCGTCATGCTCGGCTTCATTGGCTTCCGCAGCTCGCTCGTGTTCGTGCGCAAGATCTACCGCACGATCAAGGTCGAATAGGCAAAGAGAGAGAGACAGAGAGAGAGAGAGCTGATCGAACAAACAGCTCAAGCTGAAGGTGGTCGATCTGTGAGGTGAAGCCATTTGAGCCCAAGTTGAAGCAGGCAAGAGGGTCGATTGGGAATGCATGAGTGTGCTACGTAGTGTTCTGCACTGCAGACTGAAGCTGCTGGTGGCGAATGACGTGGGCAGCGTCAATGGAGACGTTCGCGAAGTCGAGCGATCTTGGTTCTCTTGTTCTATCAAGAACAAATGGCATCCATGTCAACAAACTAAGTTTCCATTTCTTGCGACTGAAAAAAAGATCCAGGTCCGTTCCATTGGCTAGAATGATCACAAGATGGGTTCTTTATTGGCTGAAATCAAATCAGCTTGCTTTTTTATCAGAGCACGACAATCAAGCAAGTTGAACATAGGCAATCGTGTGTGTTCACTCGCTGTTTCGCCAGCAGCTAGCCCAGAGAAGTCCACGAGCTCTCTCTCTGTGCGCGCAAGAGAGCAGGCAGTCGGCATGAAGGTCGTGCGGGAGCTGGCGGCGAGCGAGAGCGCCGCGCGCTGGGAGTACCTGGCGTTCGCGCTCACGATGCTGCATCTCGTGCGGCGCGCGCGCAACAAGGACGTCATCAAAGAGGTACACACACGCTCGCACGTCGTCTCATGTGCGCATTGGGTCGTTGAGCTCTAACAAGATGCTGCCGCTTGGCGATTGGTATGGATGCGCGTCTTCTGCACAGAACATACTGAGCTTCACTGCGGCGCTGCTGCCGACCGAGCTGTCGCACAAGTTCCTGGCGCTGAACGCCGGCGTGGTCTACTGGCTCGTGCGCAAGTCCAAGACGCCCGTGCTCTCGGGCTGGGTCGGCTCCGTCGCGGGCGTCGTGCAGTGCGTGGTCCTCGTGCGGCTCGCCGAGATGTACCGGAGCAACGTGAGCGCCAAGCACTGCATCCGCGACGCGATGGTCGAGCAGTCGGACATCCCCGAAGAGAAGTTGCAGAGCGTGGGCAACATGAGCTTCCGCAACTGGCTCAGCGTCATGCTCCCGCTGCCGCAGACCATGGCGCTGTCGCTGAGCTACCCGGGCGTGCAGAACGTCGGCACGCTCGTGTATGCGCACGTGGGCAAGAACAACATGACCAAGCTCAAGATGGACGTGTACAAGCACAAGTCCAGCTGCAAGCCGAATGCGCCGATCTTGCTGTGCATCCACGGCGGCGGGTGGGTTATAGGCGACCGCAAGAACCCGCCTCGCCCGCTCATCCACCAGGTCGCGGCACTAGGCTGGGTCGTGTGTGTGATCGACTACCGCTTGTCGCCAAAGGTCGCGTTCCCAGAGCACCTGATCGACTCGAAGCGCGCGATCGCGTTCTTGCGAGAACATGCGCGCGATTCCCCATTGCTGCACGGCACAAATGCAGAGTACATTGTCGTCGGCGGGGAGTCTGCGGGCGGCCACTTGGCGAGCCTCGTGGCGCTCACAGCGAGCGACAAGTCGCTGCAGCCGGGCTTTGAACACGTCGACACGAGCGTGCGCGGCTGTATCGACACGTACGGCGTGCACGACTTTAAGGACCGCCACGGGATCTACTTTTACAAGGACAAAGGGTACTCGTTCGTGCGCTTCATTGAGCTCGTGGTGATGCAGAAGAAGCTCAAGGAGTCCAGTGACGAGTACGACCAGGCGTCGCCGATGAGTTGGGTGCAGGCGAGCGGCCAGAGCGAAAGCGTCGTCCCGCCGTTCTTGGTTTCGCACGGCACTCACGACACGCTCGTGCCATTTCAAGACTCGCTGCTGTTCTTTGAGAACCTGCAGAAGTATCGCCATCGGACTAGCGTTTCAAGCGGAGCACACGGGGGCGTTGAGGACGTGTTTCTGGAGATCCCTGACGCGCACCACGCGTTCAACTACTTGGTCTCGCCGCGCGCGTTGGCTCACGGAGAGGCGGTGTGCGCGTTCCTCGAGAACCTCTACGAGAAGACAAAGCATTTGCCATTGGGCTCATCCGCAAGAGCAACAGCAGGAGCAGCAGCAGCAGCTGTCGCAGCTGATGACAGCGCGCAAGATCCGCTCACGAGCTTCAGCTTGTCCGCGGAGATGCCAACAGCAACAACGGCAGTGTCGCGACTGTGAGTGGGTGATGTAGGTGTGAGTGAGTGGAGTGGTGCGAGGGAACACGATTTTGAAATCCACCTCGCTTCATACAGGTGCCCAGGTTGAAGAACCGTTGTTTTTGACAGACTGAGAGAGAGATGAGGAGAGAGTTGGTTCGCAGTCTCGCATTGAGGACTCGTCGAGAGGAATGCTGGAAGAGCTAATGCTCGCTTGGTCCAAAGCAACTCACAAGGCGACAAGCGCGATGAACCACGACATGTATGTCGCGGCCATGACCATCGAGCAGTTCATGACCATGTGCTCGCTGCACAGGAGCCAGGCGAGGAAGCTCGGTCTGCGCGACGATCATGCCGCCTGTGACGAAGATCAGCCAAATGCACGCGAAGTGGATGAGGTGGTAGATCTTGTTGTCGTTGCACGACATGCAGACCTGGTTGTCCTGGTTGAAGATGTCCGAGAGGAATGAACCACATCGATTCGCAGATTCCTTGAATAGAAAATGATGTGATCACTCTTTTCAGAGGACTCACTTTCGCTGACATTGTGCGAAAAACTCGAGCCAAA
>JAASFO010000475.1:0-20226 GCA_023333815.1 Globisporangium recalcitrans
AAAGAGAGAGAGAGAGAGAGAGAGAGAGCTCTTGGAGTTAGCTGCTCTGGTGTTGGGGATGATGAGTTTCAAGTTTATTCTCGCGCCAAATTTGGTGTGTGAGTGGTGGCGATCACTTTTATATCTTGTACAAAACTAGAGTGTGTAAAACCTCTATGATGTGATGGAGGGATCAGTTATGAAATCGTGGAGGTGGAGAAGAACATGTGGAAAAGGGGGTCGGGTTGATGCGAATCACATCAACTTTCAGATCCCTGCTTTTACAGATCGCTGAATAGTACCTCTTACGTTTGGAAACATCTTCTTCTATGGAGTCAAATACCTGAACATGATTCCACTTTCTGACTCCTTCACATTTGCTCATATCGATCTTGAATTTTGCTTTGAGGTGTTGGCGCATTTTATGCCACTTCAGTGTGTGAACTCGTCTATACCTTGCGTGACTCTCGACACTCTACTGCAGAAGCTCAAGACTGCTGCAGCCGCTGACGCTACTGGCTGCACCGTTTTTTGACGACGCAAACGAACTGCAGATACGAAGTGAAGAGAACCTACTACCAAGAGCTGAAGGAGGACGCTACTATCGATCGCAGAGCATCGCGTACATCCAGCAAGTCAAGAAGTACCCTGTTACAGGTGGCATGTTGAATACCAGGACGAAGCGTGGGTAAATAAAGCCATGACACCTGCGATAGTGTAACTGGATGCAGACAACACAGGAGATATCAAGTCTCCACAAGGAGAGGACGATCCGCCATTCGCCGCATCGGTGGGGACACCAACTTTGTTGACGGCGCTTGTTTGATCTTCCGTGGAAGCAAGGCTTTGAAGGGTTCCGACTATCGCGCTGAGATGAACAGCGAGTGATCATGGATTGGCTCGAGTGAAAGGAGTTTCCTGCAATCCCAGCCCGCTCTGTCATCGTACTCGACCGAGCAACCTACCACATGGAACTCACCAAAGCCGCACAGCCTGCTAATGACTCGCTCCGAAAGAGCAGTTCGCTCAGTGACTTGTCGCGCATGCCATTGTGCAGGAAGGGCGACAGCAGTCGAACAGTACATGGACCGCACGCGAATTGAGCTTGCGGAAGCATGCAAGAATGACAAGCCCGCTCCCATGCTTCTCGCGTCAGAGTTGGCTCGCAGATGGAGCTGTGGGCTCTATTTCGACCAGTTTGCCACCCGAGTTGAACCCTTTGGGAAATGGTCTGGGGTACCTTGAGGGACTGCATCAGAAGCAGAAATGTTACCTTCTCGCTCAGAGAACTCGAGAGGCTTGCTCACGACGCCTTCAGATCCATTGACGAAGCAAGCTGGGAAAACATGTTGCGCATTGCATCAAAGTCGATGAAAAGTCCCTAGCTGCAGGAGACTACACCCCAATAACCATGAATGGCGAGCTCAGTCACTTGTGTCTCATCGTTCAGTGCTCTGTTTGCAACTGATCATAGCTCCAAGTGACCAGAAGATTCCCCACAACCTCTTCTCAACCGTATTTCCCGCCAAAAATGTAGCACATATCATATCCTTTTATTTGTCGGCTGTGCTTTTTCGCCAATGGCAAGACTCGCAATTGTGATCAGGAGTGGGTGTATAATCCCTATTTAGCATTGCTTTGCGCATTTAGGATGCAGTGCGAGCTCACTTGCTCAGAAGCAACGCTCCAGCACAATCGTGGTTCGCGTGTCGACGTCCACGAGCCAGAACAGCAAACCGAAGCGGTGAACAGGAACGCAGCGAGGTCGGTCATACAATGATGCCTGCGTAGTTTCCATCGCAAAAGAGTTGCGATGAATGCAGGCGAAATGCACAATTTGATGTGCAATGCACGCCCGTCACTCACCACTTGGCGATGTGACGACATTCATTCCTGATCCATTCCTCGCCAGTCGTTTCTCAAAAGAGCTCGCTTCAACATGATCCTCACGTGAGCCCTCACTTCCGACCAATCAAACGCGCGGATCGTGTGCATGCGACGCTGTCTGGTCCAGTGACAAGGGGGCATCTGATCCACGTGGCGACCTCGTCGTCTACAAAGACGAGCAAGAGAGGGGCTCACCTCACGTTTGTATGTCGCTCGGCTGTTGCGTTTCCGACGTCTGAGCGCTCGCTGCTGTCCGCCGTTCAGCTGCAGCTTCCTCAGTTTGAAACCACCGACATCTCGGGCAGCGCGAGATCGCCGATGGAAGCTCCACCGCGCAGTAACCAGCAGCAGAATGAGCATGCGAAAGCTGCACCATCACCTGCAGGACCAGAGCACAGCACAGTGCCCAACAGCTACGCGCTGGACCCGATCCGCGACCCAGCACTCAAGGTGCGCGCGAAAGCGCCGTTCAACGCTGAGCCGCCTCCAGAGCTGCTTCTCAAGTCGTTCGTGACCCCAAATGAGCTCTTCTTCGTGCGCAACCACCTACCAGTGCCAGAGATCCGGGATCTCGATGCGTTCACAGTCAAGTTCTCGGGCTTGGGGCTCAAGCAAGGTGCTTGTTTGTTTGTGTTGATATCCCGAGGTGTTGTGGCTATCGCTCGCTCACTTGACTCTCTCTCTCTCTATTCTCTCCCTCGAACGCCAATCCACAGAGGTCGCATTCTCGCTCGACGAGCTCAGGACCACGTTCGCGCACAAGACGATCACTGTGACGATCCAGTGCGCGGGCAACCGGCGCTCCGAGATGTCGCGAGTGAAGAACGTCAGAGGACTCGTGTGGGAGAAAACCGCGATCTCGACTGCCAAGTGGACGGGCGTGCTGCTCGCAGATGTGCTCAAGCACCTCGGCATCAGCGAGGCGAGCGAGGTGTGCGCGCTTCACGAGGGTGATGCGGAGAGCGATAGCACCAATAACAACTGCGAACAGTGCGAGGCGATCATCAGACACGTGCACTTGGAAGCGCTCGACGGCGATCCAGTGGACGGCAAGACCTACGGCGCGTCGATCCCGATCTCCACAGCGCTGGATCCGCGCAAAGACGTGCTGCTGGCGTTCGAGATGAACAGCGATCCGCTGCCGCGCGACCACGGGTTCCCACTGCGTGCGATTGTGCCAGGCACGGTCGGCGCGCGCAACGTCAAGTTCCTGCATCGCATTGTGCTCTCGGGAGAGGAGAGTCCGAACTTCTGGCAGCAAAAGGACTACCGAGGCTTCCCACCGAACGTGGACTGCCACACAGACAACTACTTTGCGTTCGCGGGCGAAGCGATCCAAGAGCTCCCAGTGCAGTCTGCGATTGTGCAGCCGGACGATGGCGCGACTCACGTCCTCACTTCCAAATCGCCATCAACGATTGCAGTGCAGGGCTACGCCTGGAGCGGGGGTGGTCGCAACATTGTCCGCGTGGACGTCTCTACTGACACGGGCAAGACGTGGACAGCAGCAAAGCTCCACCCTACAGCAAAGAAGCAGCGCTACAACCGCGCGTGGGCGTGGACTCCCTGGGAGCTCGATGTGCTCGTGCCTCAAGACACCAAGCACCTCGAGATCATCTGCAAAGCCGTGGACGCGTCCTACAACGCGCAGCCAGACACCATCGCGCCGATCTGGAACATGCGCGGCATGCTCAACAACGCGTGGCATCGCGTCTGCATACGCATTGTCGACGGCGAGAAGTTAGGAAATGGTGGGGAGCCAGGAAGTCAACCCATTTAGAGTTAGAGATGACGGACAGCAAGAGTGCATGTCGTTTTTCTGAACAGCTCCAACAATGAGCTCAGAAATGCAGCCATGTCTGGAGACTCAGCTAGCAACATCCATTCACAGTCTGAGCAGTTTGCCATCGCCGATGCGTAAATTGCTGTGTACAACATCAAGAAGATACAAGCCCAACATGTTGCCGAGCGCTGGGTACACGCACGCACTTGCTTGTTACTTGCTACACCGTCGTGAACCCGTAGACGTCGTCCTCGAGGATCGCGTCGAGCACCGCCTTCATCTCCGCTTTGCTCTTGTAGAGCGGCAGCTCGAGCATGTTGAAGCACGCGTGGCTGCGGATGTAGCCCTCGTTCTTGAACGTCACGCCCTTGAGCGTGAACTGACACAAGCGGCCGTCGTAGCTCGTGAGTCCCTTGAAGCCCACGAGCGGGACGCGCGAGCAGCCTGTGGAGAACTGCAGCAGGCGGCGACGGTACTCGCTCGACATGCCGCGCACGATCTCCCAGAACCACTTGAGCACGCGCTTGTTGTCCTCCAAGTTGAGCGAGACGCGTGTGTTGCGCTCCCAGTCGTCCACGTCGATCTCGTCCGTGCCGCAGAGCAGGAAGTTGAGCTCTTCGTAGTCGAAGAGCATGAGCAGTCGCTGCGGGATCACTTCGTAGATGCCCTTGAGGAACACCGAGAGCTGCGGCGCCACGCTCTCGATCAGCGTGTGGCGGAACTTGCGGTCGAGGTACTCGTACTTGTTCTCGTCCGTGACGGCGATGTCGCGTCCGCGCGGGATCAGGTCCGTGACCACGATCTCGTCGCCAACTTTCTCCGAGACGCTAAAGTCCAGTCCCAGGTCTCCCACGCCGTCGTTCTCGAGCATCCACGTGAGGTTCTTGTACATCTCGGCGTCGTAGTACTCCAGATCGCTAAAGCTCACGGGCACACCCAAGATCATCTTGAGCAGCGGCACGCAGAACGAAGCGCTCAGCACAGCGCCATCGAGCAGCGCGCGACCCACGAGACGTCCCGTGGAGTAGTAGTAGATGAAGTGGTCGTCCCCCTTGTCGTGTGCCGAGTTGGCGTTGATAAAGTACGTCTGGTCCTTGCGGTTCGCGCACTTGAAGAGCCCCATTTCGGGAGCCATGAGCAGCTCGTTCAGCACCATGAACCACTCGCGGTGGATGCCGCCGGCGTCAACACCGCTCTCGTCCAGGAAGTCGATGCGTATCGGCGCGCGCACGTGCTGCTTCTGGATGCAGCTGATGAGCTCCATCGACTCCTCCAGCACGTACTCGCGGTGCACCGAGAGCTTGAGGTAGCGCAGCGTCGACGGCACGTGCAGCACCGCGGAGCTGACCACAAAGTTCGCAAACTTGGTCGGGAAATCTTTCTCCGCGAGGTCGAGCGTGCGTCGCGTCTCCTCTAACGTCGTGTCGGACGACTCGCCGTGTGGGAATTTGGTTGGGTCCGCGTGCGTAGCGTCGAGCAGCTCAAACGTCAATGACGTGACGTCGAACGCCGGCTTTCCTGGCTTCACTGGCTCGACCTCGACTTCTTCTCCTTCTGGTTCTCCATCTTCCTTGACTGCTTCACGAGCTTCGGCTTTAGGGCTATCTGGGTCCTCGTTAGCATCAGTCTCAGTCTCAAGCACAGGCGCGAGTGGCTCTGCTTGCGCTTCCTCTTCTAAATGGTCATCAAAGCGCACCGTGTACCCTGGGAAAAGTCCACCTTCATTACCGTCCACGTTGCTCCGGTACCAGAACATGCGACCCTGCAGGTCGAGCTTGCGCGTCCACTCCTTGCGCTTGCGCGCGCGCACTTGGAGCGCCGTGAGCTGTCGCTGCGGCGACAGGAACGAGTGCAGCAGCGCGTCCTCAGTCCCGATTTCGTTCTCGCCCCTGTCAAAGCACGGCGCGCTGCAGATCGCGCAAAAGTGCGCGCGCGTAAAGTTCTCAAAGCCGCAGGACGTGCAGGGCAGGTACCCGTGCTCGGCCTCACGCTTCGCGGCATCAATGCGGTGGTCCACGAGGTTGTCTCTGTGGGAAACAATCGATAAACCAGGTCAGTTCAATGGGGGACACTGGTATTCGAACACTGTGGAGACGTACTCGGAGAGCAGCGGAAGCTGGCAAGCTGTGAAGCGCCGATTGGTCGCGAGCCGCTTAGTCAGATAGATGAGCACGACTACCATGGGCACGCACCACGCGAGGTTGCCCACGATGGTGACCGTGCTGCTGGGCATTTCTTCTCGCGTTCGTAGCTAGCTGCTCGCGTGAGACTCAAGTGGGGCTTCTTTCGGACTGATGGGGAGAGAAGGAGAAGGAGAGAAGTGGAGGAAGGACACAGCAGCAGTCAACACAGCGTCTGCTGATTGCTGGGAGACGTGCGACTGCGCATGCAGCAGCAAGGAATGAAAGGGATACATGAAGAGAACGGAAAGACAAGGGCGACGACAGACTGGATTAATCAAGCTGCTTCCATACAAAATGTCATACAAAATGCCATTGCAAGCCCTAATGAGTGTGTTCAGCAGCAGATATCATCTGATGATGTTGAACAGACCCGTTTCTATTTCTCTAGCAACGCATAGCCTGTGATAAATTGTGTCTACTCCTCTGCTGTTCGCCAGTAATGTATTGTTGGTGGATTCATAAATCGATAGTCTGCGGAAAACAATGAGATCATGCAGACAGCTCGTTGTCTTGGTTGATGGTGAACAACAAGTGGCATCACTTCCGCTTGAGATTGCGCCATCTCTCCTTTTATGGAACTTCTCTCTCTCTCTCTCTCTCGCAGTCAAAAAGCTAGGAGATTAACGGAGAGTGGGATGAAAGCTTCAGAGAAGAGGGTCACGACGCTTTCTTTCACCTAGAATGCCATGTGTGACACAACTCCTCGCCCAGATCCATCCCAAATCCTGTGCGCACCCCTTCGTTTGCTGCTGCTGTCTTGCACAGACCCATCACGCACTGTCAACTCGCACGGCGACTTGCTTTGTTGTTGTCTGGTGACCACAGTCCACTCACTCACACGTCGGCCGCTCCGCATCAATCCGCATGCGTCCAAAGCCTGTGTGTAGGCTGTGGGTCTGTCTGTCTGGAATTGGTTGTGAGTCAACCATGAGAGTCAAGTCGGATCCGCGACCACGTTGAAGTTTGACGGTTACGGCCGTTTTCTTGGATCACGTGTCCACGTCTTCCAGCTAACACTCTCAAGAGCTCAGCAGCAACGAATGAGCTTTTGGGAACGAGCAGACAACGTACTTGTAAAACGCGCTCGACTGGATTTATAGTAAACGCTCAACAGCGACATCCTGAAGCACCTACACATGTACACATAACTTGCACAACAACCAGCATCACTTCTTTCCCTGAACGCCTCCCGCACATCTTCGTCGCAGAACCAAGGAGCTTCTTGAAGAGATGCCTCGACTTTGACTGCCTGGTGATGGACACTCGCTTAGTTCGTCGTGAAGCCGTAGATATCGGTGTCCAGAACCGCATAGAGCATGTCCTTGAGCTCCTTCTTGGACGCGCCGATCGGCAGGTCGATCCGGTTGAAGCACGCGTGGCTGCGGATGATCTGCGGTCCCACCGACGAGAGCGCCTTGATCGTGAACGGGCACACTCTCCCATCGTAGCTCGTGAGACCTCGGAAGCCGATCAGCGGCACGCGCGAGCAGCCGGTGGTGAACTGCAGCAGGCGGCGCCGGTACTCGTTCGGCATCTCGCGGACAATGTCCCAAAAGTTCTTGAGCACGGGTGTGAGCGACAGGTACGCCGAGTGCACCGACCACTTGATCCAGTCGCTCACGTCGATCTCCTGCGACCCGCAGAGCAAGTAGTCGAGCTCTTCGGCGTCAAAGAGCATGAGCAAGTGCTGCGGGATCACTTCGTAGATCCCCTTCAGAAACATGTGCAGCTGCGGCGACACGCTCTCGATGAGCATGTAGTGGAACTTGCGCTCCAGGTACTGGAGCTTGTTGGCGTCCGTGACGGAGATATTGCGGCCATTCGGGATCAGATCGATTATCTCCACGACGAGTTCGCCGCTCTCAGGGTCGCGGCGCGGCTGCGTCACGCTAAAATCCAGCGCCAGTGCCTCAATGTTGTCGTTCTGTGCGATCCACTGCATGCTCTTGAACGTCTCCGGGTCCAGGTACTCGAGGTCGTCCAGTGTCACGGGGATGCCCAGGATGATCTTGAGCAGCGGGATCGCGAGGTGGAAGTTCAGCACCACCCCTTCGAGCAGCGCTCTGCCCACGAGTCGTCCTGCTCCGTAATAGTACACCAGGTGGTCTTCTCCGTTGTCCTGCTTCGAGTTCGGGTTGAGCGCGTACACTTGTTCGCTCTTGTTCGTGCAGACAAACAGCCCAGTCGACGGCTCCATAAGCAAATCGTTCAAGAGCATGAACCACTCGCGGTGCAGTCCGCCGGCGTCGACGCCACTCTCCTCGATAAAGTTGATGCGCATCACCGAGCGAATGAACCGCTCTTGGATGCACGCCAGGTGGTCCATCGACTCCTCGAGCGCAAACGAGCGGTGCACCGACACCTTGAGGAACTCCACCTCCGCTGGCACCAGCAAAGACGCCGTGCTGACCACAAAGTGCGCGTATTTGGTCGGGAAGTCCTGTGCTGCATGGGCGACCACCTCTTTCCTTCGCTCGATCGCGTCCAGTCCCGCGTCACCTGTTGCGAGCACTGCTGCGTCTGCTTGCGACGCCTCGAGCACTTCCATTGTGACCACTTCGGAGAGGAAAGCCCGCGGTGTCTGGCGCATCGCGTTCTTGGTTTTGTCGGCGCTTGCATTCTCACTCGTCGGTGTATCTGATGTCGCTGTGGGTTCTGACGGAGTCGCTGCTGCTGCTGACGCATCTGGATCACTAGCAGCGCTTGTCTGGGCTCCTTCTGAATCATCGAGCGGCACGTCGACGATCAGCGCCAGCTCTTCTTTCTCCTCTTCCGAGCTGTGGGCAAGGTCGTCTTCGTGCTGCTGAGCCTGTTTCTCTTCGTCGAGCCAAGCCGGCGGATTCGCGGGATCAAATCTGACGACAACGCCAGAACTCAGAGGTCCGGGGACATCGCTTACTTGCTCGCGATACCAGAACATCTTGCCTTCAATATCCAGCTTCCGCGACCACTCCTTTCGCCTCCTAAACGGATCACAACGCGTTATGTGAGCACCAATGCCAAAATATCGACCACAGTCACAGCAACGAAATCAATGACTTACCTTGCGCGAATCTGGCGCTGGGTCAGCCTGACTGCAGTCGAGTTCGCAATGCCGCCGATGCCGTTTTTCTTGTGCACCTCGACGCCAGCGGACTCCTCGTCGTCTTGCTCGTCGCTCGCGATCTTCTCGCCGCAGATCATGCAGAAGAGCGACGCCTTGAAGTTCTCGAACGCGCACACCTTGCACAGGTTGTAGCCACTCGCAGCCTCTCTGTGTTGAACAAGCAGATGCAAACAGTAGCACATCAAAGTCGTCAGTGTGAGTTCTATGTCCATGGGAAGCAACTGGATCCACTTGAAACGAATGAAGCAACGAACCGCACCGTGTCGCTGAATCCAAGCGATGCGCACCCCCAGACCCACTATCAACACCAAGGCACACAAAACGCAATAAGCACAAAGCTCAATCAAGCAGTGCGAAGCACCAAGCGCACGCTACACTCCTACTAGCACTACTCACTGAGCCAGCAGCGGGCGGCCGAGCTCGCTCAGCTCGTGGAGCTTCATGAGCCGGTACCGCAGCATGAAGAAGCCGCACACGATCGCGAGCGCGAACACGATGTTGAGCATCATCGTGCCCGTCCCGGTGTTCATCGCGACTGCTCTGTCTTCGCTTGTCTTCCGACTCGCCTGCTGTGTGTGAGCGTGCTTGACCTTCCTCCTTCTGCGCTCCACCGAGTAGCTGCTTCGTCCGTCCGGCGGCTGAAGATTTCTCGAATGAGGCGCTCTCTCTCGATAAGCCCACCTGTCACCTTTCAGTCTGCTCTCATCTCATTTGCGAGAAAGACTTGGTGCGGTGCTTTCGCAGTGAGTTTGCGCGATGCAAAATTGCAGTGAACTCATTTTATCGAAGCGCGCATCACACTGGGTTCAAGCGACGAGTCTATTTACCTGTACTTCATGATAAACAGGTGTAAAATCTATCACATAGCATTGCACAGCTTGTCCTGCCTTCTTAACTACAGAAGTACTCTCTCGGGATGCGATAGCGCTTTTAGAGAGGAGAGTCGATCTGCTGCATGGACAGGCCGACTTGAAGTCTGGGATGTTGAGGTCCATTTCTGAAGCGGGTCTAGGGTGGATTATTCAAACATTTCTCTCTCTGATTGCAATGATCTTTTCTCTATATTTGCACACTTGCTGATCGGTACTCTACTTCTCCGTTTAACTTCGATAGTTTTGATATGTGCAAACTTGAAGTCGCGGTAGTCAACTGGGAAGTCAACAACTGCCTTTCTGAGAATGTTTGCCATCTGACTATCAAGTTGGCTGCAAAGGGTGACAAATGTGACTTTGCTCAGTTTCGATTGGACTCAGATTCAGAGCACTCACAGAAAACAGATCGGACCCACACTGATTCTGTGTCGCGTGTTTGCCTCAAAACTTGACGCAAAGAGAACACTGAAAATGATGCTTCAACAGCAGAAGCAGCACGCGTCGTCGCCATCAAGCGCAGCGGACACGTCGTTGTACTTTGCGGATGCGGTTCGCGATGTCACCCGGACGATCAACGAGAAGTGCGAGGTGCGTCGTGTACACGAGCGTCCTTTAGTCTGCTGCTAGTTATCCCCGCTAATGGAATGGTGTTCGCCTGCTTGTTTGAACCTGCGCAGATTCTGGGACGAATGCTGGAGGCGTCCACGATCAACCTTGAAAATGCGCGCCAGATCGCGCAGGAGACCATTGTAAAGCAAACGCCTGTGCGTGTGCGCACCTTTGTCCTTAAGAGAGAGCTATTTGACGTTCGTTTTGTTGACGGCTGCTCACTCAGTCTCAATCCGCCTGTGTGCGAGTTGTTTGTCTGTTTGCAGCTGATTGCCGAGATGGATCGCGTGTTCGAGCACCTGCAGTCGATGCGCGTCGACCCGGAGATGGTCGCGGGCGAAAGCGGCAAGACGCTCTTCGACTTCGTAGACGCCGAGACCGTCCAGTCGCTGCAGCAGGACGCGATCGAGCAGACGAAAGAGTAGGAGATCTCCTTGTCCATTGCTGCTTCTGATGCCGATGCCTTACAAAGCTGTGCTGCCTACGATTGAATGCAGGGTGGAAGAGCTGCTGGCTACGCATCAGCACGCGCTGGACAGGATCGCGTCGATCTATCAGTTTTTCAAGTCTTTCGAGGCCGAGCACGCGAAAGAGATGCGCACGTTTGGAGACCTCAGCGTGTACGTGCCAATGCATATCCTCCGCACAACGTGTCCCTTGGGATCGGCTAGCAGCGTTTCGTTGAGCTGATGCCTCTTGTCTCGTGCTGAACTTGCAGCTGTCGTGGAGACGGGAGGCGACTTGAAGACTTGTACTCCACTGCGGTGCGTGTGTGCTACTTGGCTGCCACGCTATCCTCGCATGCTGTCACAGTCAACCCTCTCCTTTGTTCTCACCCGCACGATACAACCAACAGGTAGGCTTCTTCGTGGACATGGAGCAGTGCGACCGCGTGTTGCGCCATTACTTTACGACAATCAACGACATTCACCCGCAGTGAGTTGCTCAATTCTGCATCACTCCAGCCACATTCTCGTAGTTAGTAACTGGGCTTTCTCTGTGTGCTGTTTGCCTATTTTGTCCTAGCTACGACTCGGTCTTTGCTGAAACGCAGACACTCTTTGACGAGTTGCGCAGTTTGCGCGATTTCTACCATCACTTTCTGGGGTCGCACCTGAAACTCGCCCCGGAGCTCGAGCGCCGCAGACAGTACGAGCGCAAAGTCTCCCAAATTGTAAGTGGCGCTGCGTGCGTGTCTCTATTGTGAGACTTGGTCATTGGAACTAATGGCAATGTTGTTCTGTCGTATTTGCGCAGATTGAAGAGACGAGACGGAAGCTCGCTGCCCTGGAACAAGAGGAAAGCGCGTTGCGAGTGGCTTTCTGCGGAGACCACGCGCGGTTCCTGCCGCCGTCGCTCTGTCCACAGATCAAGGTTTGAAAACTTGTTCCTATCCAGCTTTCACCTGCCTCCCATCATTGATGTGACTGACACTTCACGTGTCCTTCGCCAAACATCTGTCATTTGTGTGGACAGTATCTTCCGGATCAGTACGAAATCGTCCTTGTCGAGGAAAAAGACGAGTCTCAACCTTCCGGGTGATTAGAACAGCACCAGCAGACAAACAAAGGAGCATGTGCTATATATTTCAACATCTTTCTTCTTTCCAGCCTCAAGCCATCTTCCGTATGGGCAACTGACAACACGCCCGATGCAGCCAGCAAACAGCTCTGAGCGATGCTCAAGAAAAGAACTCGTCTATGAGAAAGTAGAGAGGGAACTGAACCCAAGGTCAGTCGAGTCGGTCTCCGCCCCTATCTCCCGTCTATTAGTTTTCCTTGCTGTTGTTGTTTCGCTTCGGCTTGTGCGTGTGGGTCTGGATCGTGGCGCCTTCCTTGGCGCGCGAGACCGCCGCCTGGAACGGCGACAGGTTGGTCGCGACGGCCGCCGGGATGCGGCGCGTCTCCTGCACAGGGATCTTGAAGATGCGCTTGATCGAGTTCACGCGCAGCGCCGCAGTCTGCATCACCGTGAACGCGTTCGAGGTCACCCAGTAGACGAAGATGCCCGACGAAAAGTTCATCGTGATCGGGATCATCACGACCGCGAGCGCGCGCATGCCGAACGTCACCTGCTCCTTGTAATCCTCTGGCAGCGCGTCACCGCCGAGCTCCACCGAGGCGACCATGAGCGCCGACGAGATCACCGGGAGCGCCATCGTCGGGTCAGCGGCACTCAGGTCCTGGAACCAGAGCGCACCTTCCGTGCCATACTCTGGGAAGTACTTGGAGATCTCCTGCAGCCCCCAGAAGAATCCGAGGAAGACTGGGATCTGGCTCATCGGCGTGATCATGCCCAGGAACGGGTTCACGTCGTGCTTCTTCATCAGCGCCTTGTACTTGACCTGGAACTGCTTGACTGTGTCTGGGTCCTTCTGCGGCATGTTGTCCATCTCTGCCTTGAGCTTCTCCATGTCTGGCTGGAACGCTTTCATCTTGGCCGAGTTGCGCATCTAATGGTCACGAGGAAAAAGGTGCGCATGCTATTAGAAAACCATGTGTGCGATCATTGTGCGCTGAGCTGTGTCGTGTGTGTCGGCGTCTTACCGAGATGACGGTGATCGGGAAGAAGGCCGTACGCACAGCGAAGGTCGTGGCGATGATGGTCGCCCACCACGGCAAGCCCGTGGTCACATGGATCACGTCGAGCGTTCGGATCGCGATGTCCGAGAGTCCAAAGCCCAGGTCCGCGACGTTCGAGTACTCGATCGAGCCTGTGGATGTGATTGTACAGTAGACATACAAAAATGAGTGTCCATGCTGTGTCAATCAATCAGCAGAGCCACTGCTGTAGCAACATATCGAACGAACCGGCAGCAGCGTCGAGCACCTGCTCCGCAGCTTCCGCTGGCGACGCCGCGACGATCTTGTCGTCCTCAGCAAGTCTGAGTAGGTCGCAGCATCATTAACAACAATGTTAGAACCCACTATGAAGACTCCATCGTAAGAAACTGCACCATGCAGGATGCTTACCCAGAGACGAGAGGGCTCGACGAGAACGAGCGGTGGCTGCCGCCGAACGTGGTGGCGGTCGACGCCGGCATCATCAGCTGCACCGTCGAGAGCTTGCTGTCGAAGCGCGCGCTTCTGGCTGCGGCTGGGAGTGGGACGCGAGCGCTTCCACTGCGAGTAGGAACACAACAACAGACAGGGAGAGGAGTTCGTGTGAGTCACTTGTCCATTGCGGTTCGGCACTCGAGACCCACGCGCTTGTGTGCCAAGAGCAGCTGCTGCGTATAGCAGGGCTGTGTGTAGTAGTGGTGCATTACCTGCGAGTAGCGGTACGGATCATGGCCACGGCGGCCGGCTGCATGCGGCGCATCTGGGAGAGCAGCGCCATCGTCACGCGTGCGTCGGAGCTCTTCGTCAGAATGAGCGAGTGAGCGTCTTTGTGTTTGAGTTTGTGTGTGATTGTCTGTCCACCACCACAACCAAGTATCCTCGTGAGAGTGACTTCTGTCCCATTTGCAGCCAACGAAGCAGCCTCAAACAACTCAAAAAGCGCGATGATTGGCCAAAAAGCAAAATGACTGTCACTGTTGTTTCTGGTGGGTTGTGTCAATCGAATCGAAAAGGCAATGCTGATCAAGGATCCGATCAGACTGGCACAGTGATCGCGACAACGTGGTGCGGCGTGAGCACCAGAACGGTCGCGTCGTTCGTGATGCGCAGCCCCAGCAGCTGGTGGTCGCCCAGCTCCACCACGTTCTGCTTGCGCGTGTGGCTCTTCAGCTCGCTCTCGTCTTTCGCCGCGCCGTGGTACACAAAGATGCGCTTCTCGAACTCGCCAATGCACGCGAACGCGCCAGACGGATGCAGCGTCATGAACTTCTTCTGCTGCTTGGACGCCTGTACAAAGCCAAATGCTGGGAGAGTAGCTCGATGGGTCAGCGCTACATGTGCATCCGCTGGCTCTGCGGCGTCAAAGATCAGTCCATGCACGTCATGCTGGAAGAGGAATGTCGGCTGTGCTGTCTCAGCCTTGGACTGCGGGACCCGCGCGCTTTGGCACAAGAAGCGGAATTTGCGGCAGTTCACGTCGTGCTTCTCCCGCACAACGACGTCGTGTGGCTTCAGACTCACGCGCAAAATGGCGGCGGTCGCATTCGGGTCCACGTCGTCGCATTCCTCAAAGCCGCCCAAGATCGACTCGGGTGTTGGCACCTCCAGTTTGCCCTCTCGAGCAAGTCGGTCAGCGGCACTGAGACTGGATCCATCTGGTGCGCTGTGCAGAGGCTCGTCCAGCGTGCTGTATGGCGTGCTGGACTTGTGGAAGCGCTCTTCGAGGGGCTTGTCGAGATCCAGCGCGAGCTCTTGCGCGTGCTTGATGCCGGAAATGTCGCCGTGGTAGCCGATGCCAGCGCGCGGAAGCTTCGCGAGCAGCTCGCCCAGCTCGTCATCGAAATCCGACTCGTCGTGGTGGCGCTTGTGTGCTGCAGCGTGCGCTCCTTCTTCATTCTCTGTTCCCGGTTGCTCGCCTGCTGCGGCATTGGCTTCGGTTGGCGCTAGCAGCTCAACCATCAATTCATGTTTGCCTTCCACGAGGAGCAACAGCTCCGAGTCCGTGAACGATACATACGATGGGAGTGATGCGAGCACTGCGATCTCCGTGGCAGAGTGCTCAAGTCCAGCAACAGGAGCGCTGCCGGCATCGACGTCCATGGATCCCCCTGCGGCCGCGCTAAACACGTCGACCACGTGCAAGTGGTAGACAGCGTCTTTGTCGTTGTAGTCGATCAGCTCGGTCGCGAGCACGTGGAAGCGCTGCGAAGCGTCATCAAACGTAGCGCCGAGCAGCAGCGTTGACACGTGACCCAGTGGGCTACATTCGTACACCACTCTCCACGCAGATGCATCAAGCGGATCCGTTTCTGCTTTCAAGAGAACGAGAGATCCCTGGCCGTCGCAGTACACAATCAGCCCTCGCCCCGCGACTTGCAGCGACACGTTCTCCTGACGACTCGTGCACAGTGTGAACTGGTACAGTTTCTGCACTCTCGCGCCTCCGCTCTGCATCGGCGTCAGCGCAGCGATACAGCAAACACAGAGCAACGATCAGCATATCTCCTCATTATCAAGCCAACGCATCCATGCACGCACAGTAAACAACCCGAACCTTGGTAAACACCACTTGCATCAGCTCGTACTCTGCCGAGACAAAGTATGCGACGCTCTTCGCAGTTGCGTCACTGCTGCCTGCAGCGTCGCTGAGGAACGGGTCTGCGATCAGCGCGTTGTAATGCACGCGCGCGTCCCATTGCGCTTTGCGCACCGTGTGCGCAGCGTCCAGCGGCTCCAGCGCGCGCACGGGGAGCGCCGCGAGCTGCTTGTCGACGCAGCTGGTCGAGAGCGCGTAGCAGTCAAAGTCCTTGTCGATGAGCGCGCGCTGCACCTCCATGTGCGGCTTCTTGGTCGGCGCCATGGTGGTGCTGCTTTGGATCTTCGTTCTGGTTGTCTGGCGTTGCAGTTGTGGTTGCTGTCGGATACTGTAATGCGAACAGCTCTTCCCAGTCAAGTCACAAAGAACAACACTCGCCAGGCGGGTTTTGTGGTGGAACCCGTGGGTTGCTTTCGACCCGCTGATCTGAAGTAATGTGGAAGTTTGTATGCTGACGGTCGTGTTTTTATGCAGCGATTGCCTCCCCGAAATGACCCGTTTGAGTTGTTCAGTGATCCATCAATGCTCACATGATCTTTACTTTTGCTTTGAACAGCTCCCTCTCTAAACCGATCCCTGTCGAGCGACTTCAGCAGGGTCACCTCCAAAAAGCATCGAAGCTTTGCTCGAAAGGGCAAGTGACTATCTGGTGAAGCGCAACAAGCGAGCCAAAGAGCACGTGAAGCATGGCGAAGGCGATGGCAACAGGGTCCTCAGCAGCCCACCCACCACCACCAGCAGCAGCAGCAGCGGCGTCGGTGATCGAGGTGCAGCACCAGATCCGCGCGAACGCGGCGCAGTTGCAGGACTACTTCTCGGACCTCTACTCGTGGGAGAAGAGCGTGAGTCAAGAGGAAGAGGTGCGCAAGAAAGCGCGCGCGAACCCCACATCTACAACAGCGACGACGACTCGTGCGCCGCGTGTGCAGCGACATGTAGCAGTGGCGACATCTGGAGATTCTGGCACTACTGCAGCAGAGAAGAAGGCGAACAGTGAGCCAGCTGCGCACACGTACGACAAAGGATACAACAAATGGGTCAAGTTCGATATGGTGCGTTCCTCCCTGATCTGACGCTAAGGAGTGAGGTTCATGCTGATGTGAAAAGTTCCACTGGTCCCACTTAGCGTCTGTCATCTCGCTGTGTGTAAATAATGTAGGAAGCGGCACTGAGAGAAGCAGATGACGACGAAGCGCCAAAGACGTCGAGCGCCAGCAGAGTGCGTTATTGACTTGGGCAGGCATTCGTGGAAGTATGTGAATGCGAAGCTCAATGTGTATCCATCCGCATTGCTTGTGTCTACAGGTTGAGAGAGCTCCAGTGACTCCAGTAACCCAGAGTGTTGCTGCTTCAAAGACAGATCCTGGTTCCAAGGCTGCTGTTCTACTCGAGAAGGCAGCACCGGCATCGAAGAAAAGCCGCGAAGACATGGAGCGAGAAGAAGGCAACGCGCACTACCAGCACGGCGACTACGTGGCTGCGATCAAGTGCTACACGCGATGTCTGGGGTACAATTCCAGGAACGCGGTCGTGCTCTCGAACCGCGCGATGGCGTTTTTGAAGAACCGGGAGTTTGGCAAAGCCGAAGACGACTGCAACCTCGCGCTCAAGCTCGATCCGAACCACCTCAAGTCGCTCTCTCGGCGAGCGACCGCGCGCAACGCTCTGGGCAAGCACCGCCTGGCGCTGCTGGACTTTGAACGCGCTTCTGAGCTGGACCCAAAGAGCCGACAGACTCAGAATCAGATCGCGTCGACGAAAGAGCTCATTCGAAGCGCGATCAAGAGAGCACCGAGGCGCACGCAGTTCTCCATCGAGGTGGTTAGTGGAAGTGACTCGAAACTTGCGCCAGAGCTGGTCCGTGGTGAGGAAGCACCAGAAGAAAACGCAGATGACAAAGAGAACTCGACAGGAAACAGGGCTGCAACTGCAAACACGACCCAAAAGCGTGATGTGTTGGTCAGCGCTAAACCTGTCACTACGACTCCAACAGCTCCAGACCCACCAACCCAGACACAACCAACCCTGCCTGAGCCACAACCTGTGCCTTCTTCAACCAGCAGCAGCAACACCGTGGCCATCGTCCCTAAGGTTCCAAAGAAGGCACCGGCGACGTCGTACGAGTTCGGTCGCGTGTGGAAGACACTGGCGCTCAAGGGCGACAGCGACCGCCGAAAGCAGCTGCTCACGTTGCGCGCAGAGTACCTGCAGCTGATCAAGCCGTCCCACCTGAGCACGATTTTCAAAAACTCGATCGAATCGGACGTTCTCTGTGAGACGTTCCACGTGTTTCGCCACGCGATGCTCCATTCCGAAGACTCGGCAACAGCGACAAGAGGTGAAGAGACAGCGAAGTTCGTGCTTGAGTTCGCGAAAGCGCTCACCAAAGTGCCTCGCTTCAGCATGGTTGTGCTGTTTCTGAGCGATCGCGAGAAAGAGGACATCGCGTGGGTCGTTGAGCGCTTGCGTCTCAGAGCTGAGCGCGGCGGTGATGAGAACCAGTTCAAAGAGGTCGAGTCACTCAAGAGACTCTATGAGCTGAGCTGATGGGTGATAGCGAGGCACTCAGCCTGTGAGTAAGTGCAGAGCCAAACCAGCTTCCATTGGCATCGTACGAATGTAAACTTGCATCCCCAGCCATCCCATGGCGTGCTTGATCCCATCACTGCTCTCTCCATTGCCTTTCTACTTGCTGCAGCTCTTGGTTGCTATTCTACAGATGATCGCGTCCGTGAGCGACGAGCTCCCGAGTTCGAGATCCTGGATCTTGTAGAACTTCTTGATGAGCTTCACATCCGCTGGCGTCAGGTGCTGCCCGAGCTCGCTGAACGGTGCGAGCGTGCCTTCGACCAGCGACGCCGCGTACTCCAAGGCGACCTCGTCCGCGTCAAACACGCAGAGCACGAGCGACGTGCAGGCGTCCGAGACACCGAAGCGCTTGAACGACTCGGTCACGTTGCGCGAGCCCGCGAGGTTGAACACCAGCTCGGCGTGGAGGGTCTTGGTCGTGAGCTTCGTCGTCGTCTCGCACAGCAGCGCGCGAGCTGCAGACGCATGGATCTGGAACGGGTCGACGACCTGCCAAAAAGCGGTGCAATGCAATCACCAATCCGTACATGCGTCTATATACAGTGAATAGAACCTGCGGCGGAGCGTACCAGACTGCCGTTGATCAGAGCGACATCAAACTCCTGGTTCAGCAGCGCCTTGTGCAGCACGGCGGCGTTCTTCACGTCCTTATAGAAAGCTGTGTGGAGGGTTCTGCGGTAGACAAGCAGCAAGCAGATCGCGTGGTAAGTCTCGAGCGACCTCTAAGCATGCATGAGCGCTGAGAGAGAGAGACCATCGGCAGCACGCGAACGCACCTGCCCTCGAAGAGCTCGTAGGTGTGCTTCTCCAGCATCGTCGATCACAACAAATTGTGGCTCTCAAACAAGTTGGTCGCTATTGAGATATCGGACACAGTTGAGCTCTGACTCACTTTTGACATACCCTATAGTGTACAACATCGATCAGACACTTCCCATTCATTTTGCTTTCACAAGAGTGAATTGATCTGTGATGTCAATTCAAAACTGAAGTGGTTACGGACAGAGTAACCGCATCGTAACCCCTCTCTGACTGTCAGCATACTAAAAGACAGGCACGCGTCAACGAGTTGCGCTTTTATATCGGATGCACCAAATTGTAATCCCCAAGTGACTTTCACGGAACTGTGCACTATTGGAATAGTGTGCGGATGGTTATTTGGATAAATACGTTTGTTCGTCGCATCCGTACTATACAACCCTATACGTGACCAGAAATGACCAAACCTCGATACAAACGCTGGCGAATTTGGTTCCGAAAGTCGAGGAGGTATACCCAGAGTATACCTCACATACACACACTCATCTCCACATGCATCAACACCTGCGCAGACACTTTCAGGATGACGACAGCGCCTCACGCTCCTGCACTCTCTCGTTCTCAGTTGAAGCAACTCGCTTTGTAGCCTTCCTAAAGAATCATGTCCAAGCATTTACGATTCGCATGGACGAATTCGCCATTGTCGCTTCAGTACTTTTGCAGCGCGCTGGTCTATGAGGCTTTTCGTTATTGGGTCAGCTTGTCTCTCAGCAGGTCAGGTCTCGTCATTGCGCACTATGTCATCTCGGACAATTGCGTCATTCTTCGCCATTTGTGGTGGTCGCCATGCAGTCCACATGCAAGCAAGCTGTGTGCCTTGCTTGCACAGTGAGAAGTTCAGCTTTTGCAAGCAAGTGGCTCTCAACTGTTCAGGATCACTCGCACTCAAGCTCACCCATTGAATTCTGCACTCGCTGCTCACTGTCAGAACGAAGCACCAGTTAGGTTGCGTCATCGAGCATTCTTCCCCTACCTCATTGGCTGAATGTGCAACAGATACCGCTTTCCATTGGCTGGAGATCCTCACGCTGTCCTCCCGCTCGACCATTGGCTGAAAATGCTCACGTTGGTGTTCCAAAAACAGGACTGATTGTTGAGCGTGCTGCTTGCTGTCCTGTCGCCAGTTTTTGGCGAGATCCAAATGCAGAGTGAGTGAGTCTGCTGCTGTCGCACGCACACGACAGACACTAGATGCCCTCATTCCTTGTTTAGCCGCGCGCCGCACAAGCAGTCCGATCAATC
>JAASFO010000476.1:0-20225 GCA_023333815.1 Globisporangium recalcitrans
AACTTGGCGTTCTGGATCTGAAAGCGCCATGGAGACCCCAGTTGTCCAGCGTTCAGGTAGTCCAGGCAGTCCAGATCCAGTCCCCCGCCAGCATTGCTCGAGCCGAAGAGCTCGTTCTGGAGCCGCCGGTGCGTCAGCCTCTGCTTGGTCTCGAGCTCCAGAAGCGCCAGTTGCTCGCGAATCGCCTCTTCTCTCGCGACGATCGAGTTAATCAAGCCCTTACCAGTACTAGTATCGGAGTCGCTACTGGCGGTGGACACTGTGTTGCGAAGTGCATGGCGGAGCTCATCTGTCTATCAGAAGCGTGAGCCGGTCAGTGGATAGAAACGCAATGACAGGCACGGTAGCACTACGACAGAAGTACTAGTCTGATCACCTTTTGGTTCAGGGCATGGAGCGTGCTTGTAATGTCCGAGCACCCTGGCAGCTCCACGAAGCGCAGCAGACTCTCCTGGAAACCAGCGAAGGTGCGGGGCTGCTTCTCCGCCTGTTGTACAGATTGCGATACAGGATGACAGACAGTGAAGATAAGCAAGCCGATCGCGCGACTTGCAGCGTCATACTATTTAGGAGACTGGCACCTACCTCATCCAGCAGGCGCTCCGCGATCTCGTGTCGCAAGAGCCCTGAGTCGGCCAACGAGCGGATGAACGCAGCCCTAAAAGCAATAGAGACGCAATGGCAAGTGTCCATTATTCATTCTCTCCAAAGGCACAGACAGAACAGAGCCATCTACTGCAGTGGTGTTCGCTAGCAAAGCTCCACCAAGCGAACCACTGGCTGACAGAGAGCGCTGTCTGCTCTGCGGACGACGGCTCGTTGCAGCACCCGCAATGGCGATCGAACGCGCGTCGGAACGGATCTGTCTGTTGCGGTTCCGTCATTCTGCTCTCCACCTTTCATCGACTTGAAGAGTGGTCAGTAGCGAGATGCCTCACGGGTCAGTAATGTGGTCATGGATCTCTAAAGGTCGCAGATGTGGTTCATAAAAAGGCTGATTCGAGTGTCATCAGTCTGTCGTTTGTGTGCAAGGGAGAGCGGATATGAAGCGAGCGATGCGGCTTGAAGTCGTGGCTGTTGCGCTGCTGGCGCTCGTCTCGGCATGCGCCACCACACTTGCCCGCACTCGAGATGACTCGATGCTGCAGCTGCTAACAAGAGAAGACCTGCGCGGCATGAGCGCGTCAGCCGCGAGCCGCGTGGACGACGCGTCGCTGCAGACGATCCTCCTCGGCGCACAGCAGCTGCAGCCCGAGTCGCACTACCTGCTCGCAGTCATGCGGCTCTACGGCCACGGCGTGGAGAAGGACGTCGGCGCGGCCGTCGCGCTGCTCAAGAGAGCAGCGAAGCAGGCGCACCGAGACGCCGAGTTCGCGCTCGCGGTGCTGCACTCAACTGGCGTGGCAGACGGCGGGGGCGTCATCGTCCCACAGAGCGATCGGACGAGCGCCGCGTGGCTCTCCAACAGCGCGAATCGAGGGCATGCTGACGCCAAGTGGATGCTGGCAGTGTGCGCATAAGCTATAGACGCCTGTGTGATCCAATATGAGTCCCAATACACGACTGTCTGAGCTATTGCGCATGCTACAGGCTGCTCAATGATGGCCGCGGCGTTCCGCAGAACTTCTCGCACGCCGCCGAGCTCTACGAGTCGGCGGGCAACGACGTCCCGGACGCGCTCTACTACCTGGGGCTGCTGCATTTGCAGGGACGAGGTCGAAGGCAGAGCTTCTCGAGCGCCATGGAGCTCTTCCAGCGCGCGGCCGAGCGCTTCGAGCACGCGCTGGCCATGTACGCGCTCGGCTAGATGCACGCCCACGGCCAGGGCTCGCTTGTGGACTACTCGCTGGCGCTCGCGTGGCTCCAACACGCAGCGCAGAGGAACGATCCGCGGATCAGCGCAACAGCCGACCAGGTCGCCAACGAGCTCCAGGCGTTCCTGGAGCAGGTGGAGGCGCGCGTGCGAGCGCAAGAACAAGCGCTGGGGACTGCGATCCGCGTCACGATCGGCGCAGTCGAGTGAGAGACAGATTATTGGGAAATTAAACTACTACCTTTTTGTATTCTATCGGTTATCAGATGAGCCTCAAGAGGAGCCTCTCGCTTGTCTACTACGTTTCATAATCGACGCTGCGCGTAATGGCAACTCTAGCCACTCACTGCATGCGTCTCAACTGCAAAGCATTCGTGTGAGTGTGTACCTAGTGCTTTGGCTCGGCAGCGAGCGCCTTCTCCAGATCGGCGATGATGTCTGGGAGTCCCTCGATGCCGACAGACAGGCGGATGAGGTTGTCCGTGATGCCGAGCTTCTCGCGGTGCTCCTTTGGCACGGACGCGTGGGTCATGATGGCTGGCGACTCGGCGAGCGACTCGACGGCGCCGAGCGACTCCGCGAGCGTGAAGATCTCGACGGTCTCGAGGAACGCGCGCGCCTTGTCCAGACCGCCCTTGACGTAGAACGTGATCATGCCGCCGAAGCCCTTGGCCTGCTTCTTGGCGATCGCGTGCTGTGGGTGCGATGGCAGACCTGGGTAGTACACCTTCTCGACCTGAGGGTGGGCTTCCAGATACTCCGCGACGGCTTGCGCGTTCTTGGCGTGCGCGGCCATGCGCACGTGCAGGGTCTTGAGACCACGCAGCGCCATGTAGGCGTCGAATGGCGACGGTACAGCACCGATGCCGTTCTGGATGAAGCGCAGCTTGGTGTTGATCTCCTCGCTGTTGGTGATGACGACCCCCATGACGACGTCACTGTGGCCGTTGATGTACTTGGTGATGCTGTGGATGACGATGTCAGCTCCCAAGTCCAGCGGGTTCTGGAAGTACGGCGACATGAACGTGTTGTCCACGACCAAGAGCAGGTTGTGCTTCTTCGCGACCGCAGCCACGGCGGCGATGTCCGTGATCTTGAGCGTCGGGTTCGTCGGCGTCTCGAGCCACACGAGCTTGGTGTTCGGGCGGATGTGCGCTTCGATCGCGGCGGCGTCGCTCATGTCGATGAAGTCGAAGTCGATGCCGTACGTCGGGTGCACGGTCTGGCGGAAGTAGCGCTGCGTGCCGCCGTAGACGTCGTCGATGCTGAGCACGTGGTCGCCCTGCTTGAGCAGGTGCACGGCGGCGGTGGTGGCGGCCATGCCGGACGAGTACGCGACCGCGAACTTGCCGTTCTCGCACGCCGCGATGGCGCGCTCAAAGGCGCCGCGGGTCGGGTTGCCCGTGCGCGAGTACTCCCAGCCCTTGCCGAACGAGTTGGCCTGGGTCTTGCCGTGGAGCACGCCGGGGGACGCCTGCGCGAAGGTGCTGGCGAGACTGATGGGCACGGCGACGGCGCCAGTGTGCTCGTCCGGGTTCTGGCCAGCGTGGATGGCGGTCGTGCCGAAGCCGTGGTGCTCGTCCGAGTAGTTGGCGGCGGCGCTCATCGTAGAGAGAAGAGAGAAGAGAGAAGAGAGAAGGACTGGTGGTCGGCAGATTCGGGAATGAGCAGCTCGTGCATGCAGTCGTGCTGTCTCTGTTTCGTCTGCATGAGGATTGGATTGGAGAGCTATCAGCGGATCCTTCGTGCGACATCAGGATTGAGGGGTAGGGGGAGGGATGTGACTTGCCGCGTTGCGGGCGTTGATTGGGTG
The DNA here is from genome assembly GCA_023333815.1 of Globisporangium recalcitrans. NCBI lineage: Eukaryota > Oomycota > Peronosporomycetes > Pythiales > Pythiaceae > Globisporangium > Globisporangium recalcitrans. Next base: position 3,627 of record JAASFO010000476.1, read on the forward strand.
CAGCGTCGGTTACAGAACCTTCGTTCGCAGATCTGGTTGGTGGATGGAAGATGTGGCACCTCTCCAGCATGAGCGTCATCGCAAAAGAATGACAGAGCAGGCGATTAGGGTACCTTCGTGTCACATTCAAACCTGCAACAGCTTGAAGTTCTGCTGCTCGTTGTTGCTCGAGAGAGAAATGGCTGGCGTTCTTCTTTGAAACACGCGGAACAGGAGCGAGATCGCATGCATGCAGACGCTCAAGATGCACGCAGCAGCACTTGATCCGCCATGATGGCTGACGATTCACAGTATCAGTCGCGGCATTTGTACAGCATCGCTTTTGAGATGCTGGTGGATCTGTGAAAAAGCACGACGATGTGAGATTGAGGAGGCAGTCTAATCAGGGGATTGGACGAAGTGAGGCACGGGAGTGATGGTCAGTGTTCTTGATTCCCAAACATATCAGACAGATCTGAAAGTATTGTCGCCGAACAAGAAAACAACTCAAGAAAGGACACCTCGCAGTTCGATAGTATTTTGTTTCTCGGAAGGTGAGTGGCGAGTAGGCAACCTCAATACTCCTGCGTCCAATCGATGGACGCACGCATGCGCTTTGGTCGCTGTTGCTGCCAGTTGGTGTCGAAGGGAGTGCTGATGCACCCTCCTGTCGCAGCTGTCAACTTGACTCTGTCGCGACGTCTCACATTGTGGACGTCATCGTGCAGACTTCTTTTCTGTCTCTCTCAGAGAGACAAAAGCAGTCGGTTCTTAGACAGACGGACAGATCAGGAAGCGGAGAATGCGAACCAAAGTGGTTCAGCCACCTTTTCCAGACGGAATAGAACAGCAACATGCAGTCATCCAGATTTGGATGTTTCGAACTAGTCTCAGTGTCATCCGAATATCACCAGCCACGTGGTGACTTTACCTGTTCTGATAGGTGGGTTGAGTGCGACTAAGTCAACCTGAGTGAAGTTAAGATGTTTCATGCATCCTCGTTCTCTACTAATTAGACAGATAACGAAACAAGTCTGGTGTTCAATAATCTACTTTTTGCTGTCCTAAGTTGCACGAAAATGGACTTTATCTTATGTTGCCTGGGCAAATGTGCTGCATGTCTCCTTTGATCACATTCATGCACCTCCTGTCGTGAAAAAGCCCTTCGACCACCATGATGAAGCACGTGCTGCTGCTGCGAAGGAGCCCTCCGCCAGCCGCCAAGCGCCTGCTGCTCACGTATCAGGAGCGCAGTGCGGTGACGCTCGCGCGCCTGCCGCCGCAGGTGCTCGTCGCGGCGCAGAAGAAGCGCTGGCTGGCGCGCCAGGACCGCGCGAAGGAGGAGTGGCTCGCGCGCGCGGCGTTCGTGCAGCGGCAGTTCCCACGGTGCCTCGCGCTCTCTCATGTACGTACGCTCCGTTTAGTGGGTGTGTACTGGTTGCGTCGGTGCGTGCTAACGGTATGCGTGTGCTGTGTGTGTGTTGCTTGTACTGCAGGCGGCGCTAAAGGACGACACGTCGCTGCTGCAGCGCATCAAGCAGTGGATTCGCGTGGCGCTGCACCTGGGGAAGCTGGTATCGCTGGCATTCCCGCTCGCGGCCACTGCGCCACTTGTGCTCGCGACTCGCTCCGTCCTACCATCGATCGAGAGGCAGTGGTGGGGGTACGCGGCGTGGGCAGCGCAGTACGCGTCCCCGGCATTGATGAAGTTCCTCCAGTGGGCGAGCACGCGGCGTGATCTGTTCCCGGCGTCTTTCTGCGACCGCTTTGACCGCTTCCATGAGCACGCGCCGACGCACTCGTGGGTCCAGACGGAAGAAGCGCTGCGCATGGCGTTTGGCGCCGACTGGCGCACTGTCATGGAGGTCAGCAAGCATCCGATCGGCTCGGGCTGCATCGCGCAGGTGTACCGCGGACGCCTGCTCGCGACCAACGACGACATCGCCGTGAAGGTGATCCACCCGCATGTGAAGGCGCTCGTCAAGCTGGACCTGGACCTCATGCGCAGCGTCGTGAAGCTGATTGAAGCGATCCCAAAGCTGCGCTGGCTGGGCGGCAGCGACAGCGTCGAGGAGTTCGCGTCGATCATGAACCGGCAGCTGAACCTGCGCACGGAAGCAGAGAACCTCGTGCTCTTTCGCCAGCACTTCCAGAACCGCCAGGGACTGCGCTTCCCCGTGCCCAACATGGAGTACACGACCGAGAGCGTGTTGGTCGAGAGCTTTGAGAACGGACTGCACTTTAGCGAGATCTCGCAGCTGGACCCTGCACGCCGCAAAGCCGTGGCGCACGTTGTGCTCGAGTCCTACCTGCGCATGGTGTTCCTCGACAACTTCGCGCACGGTGACTTGCATCCAGGCAACCTGCTCTTCGACGTGCAGAATGGTAAAGCTCATCACCACAGTGTTGCCAGTAGCAACAAGCATGCGGGGGTCGTGGCGATCGACGCGGGCATCGTGACCAAGCTGGACCCCGTGGACCTGCGCAACTTTGTTGAGCTCTTCCACGCCGTGGCGTCGGGCGACGGCTACAAGGCTGGCGAGCTCATCGTGTCGCGCAGCAAAGAGTACGAGACGAAGCTCGCGAACGGCGAGCTCTCGCAGCAGAAATGCAAGGACCTCGAGTCGTTCTGCCATGGGATGGAGCGCATCGTGTCGAACGCGCTCGGCTGGAAGCTCAAGCTGGAGAAAGTGCACGTCGGCACGCTGTTGCGCGAAGTGCTGGAGCTCTGCTGCACGCACGAGGTGAAGCTCGAGGGCAAGTACGCGTCGATCGTCATCTCGATCGCGGTGCTCGAAGCCGTGGGGCGGAAGCTGGACCCGGAGATCGACGTGCTCAAGGTGGCGCGGCCGATCATCGCGCAGTCGCTGATCAAGAACATTTCGCTGGTGGTGTAGCGGGGCTGCGGGGAAAGAAGCCGAACCCAACACAAGAGCGATGAATGAGACAGAAAGCGAGAGAGAGAAAGAGTATATTACGTTGCAGGGGCTTGGAGTCCCTACCTACCTACGATTTGCGGTACGTGACCTCATAGAGCAGGATCGCGACCAGGTGCGAGCGCAGGCGCTCGGCCATTTCCAGCGCCGTCTCGTTCGTGGCGTACGTTCGCTGCTTGAGGTTGACGTCGTACTGGACGAGCACTTGGGCAGTGGGAGCCGCGTCGTTGACCGCCGCTGTAGAGGAACCGAGAGATTTGATAGATGAGCATTTGACAAAATAGAATAGATATCCAAATTGCCACGCGGGGCTGTACCATAATGGAGCGCGCTCCAGCCGTCTTCCTGCAGAGGTGTCATCGAAAATGACAGAAACGCACACACTTCATGAGCACTTGGATAGCCTATTGCTGGGACAGAATGCCGATCGACAATGAAGCACCACCCACGTACGTCTGTCTCGTCGATGAACGCCTTCTTGCGCAGCAGCAGCTTGGCGACTCCAGCGTGGTCTTCGCCGCAAGCCTGCAGAGTGGGCGAATGGCGAATCCAAACACAGTTAGTGGCCAGCGACCTACCTTTGAGTTTTGGAAGCGAATACGAAAAACCAGCGCAGAGCACCAGCACCTGTGGCGTTGTGCCGTGTTTCTGGAATCCCACATGTGAAAAGTACCAATACGGTCATCAGATGCGCTGGAATATGGTGAGCTCCGGACTTTCTACAGCATAGCGTAGCAACGCACATCTTTCCGGTTGACGGTGATCCGCCGCACGGGGGCTTTCTCGATCAGCCGCTCCACGACCCGCTCGTGGCCGCCCATGACTGCGTAGTGCAAGGGTATCCAACGCATCTCGAGCTACAAGGAACAAGCAGACACCCGCACACAGAGCATCACTGCAATTGTCGAATTATTCTCACTAAAAATGAGCGAACAGCACGCACATCAGGGTCGTCGATCGTCGCTTCTTCGTACACGAGCGTTCGCACGGCAGTCTCCGATCCCTACCACACACAACGCGATGTCGTCCGTTCCGGTTCATTTCTCAAACCTATGATGAGATCGTTCCATTCTCAAAGCGCATTATGATAAACGTGGCTTTCGTACGTGTCGACAAGCGTAGTGGAGCGCTGTTCGCCCTTTCTCCTGTCACGAGAAGCACGCAGCTGGCTATTAGAATATCGCTCGCCATGTTTTCACCAATGTCATATCATTGCTCTCGCCCTGTCAGTAGACCTTACATCTTTCCCATTCGGGTCCTGCTTGTTCATGCGCAGCTGGTGGAGAAGGTAGCCATTGTGATCCAGTTTTGCTGCAGAAAGCACGACAAAGCTGGTGTTGCGAACAGTGACAAAACCAGGAATTATCACTCCTTGCATTTAGTGCTCACAGTGGATGTGGAAGAGTATCGAGCGGCGATAGGACCGGAGCCGCTGCTTGAGCGAGTCGCCCTCCACCTGCCGCAGAACCGGTTCTTTCGTGCCGATCTTCCGCTGCGCCGACCAGCTCAGCTCCATGAAGAGCTCGGGCTCGTCCTCATTTCTCGCCGCCGCCTGCTTCTTTTTCTGCTGTTCCTTCTTCAGCTTCGCGTCGCTCTCCAGCTGCTCCTTTGCGAGGAACGCGTCCAGCTCAGCGTTGCCGCTCGTGCTCGCGCTTGCGACCTCTCTTCCAGCAGCAAACATCTTCTTCATCGCCTTGACAGCAGCAACTGGAGAGAAGTGAGAAACGAAGCGCAATCGAGCTAGTTGAAAACGCAGCCAGAGAGACGCGTCCAGTCGAATCTGTGTATTTATGTCGCTTATGATCCAGCATCTTGCTCTCTGTCTGCATGTAACGCAACCGATCATGAAAGTCTCCCATGCAGCGATCTGGAGCTCACTTTCGATGCGACTGCTGTGCTTGTGTGTTTACGGGCTTTGGGAGCGCGAGGACGATCGCGATCGAGAACGCCGGTTTCTGTTCGCAAATGCAAAGGTTGGTTGTAGTAGTTAGCATCCATGAATCTTGATCTCTCGTTTTCGAGACACAACGATAAAAAAGGACAAGCACCTTTCTCTGCGTGCTGCCTTCTTCGTCTTCTTCTCGTCGCGAGTTGAGCGCGAAGTGCGGCGATCGCGCGATTCCGACCGCGATCTGAGGAATCGAAGCGAAGAAGAAAACCTCCCACGTCAGCAACGCATTCCTCTCGGAAACATGCATAGCAAGAAATATGATCCCGTGAAAGCGACGCCCTTACCTTCTCCGCTTGCGACGGTCGTTCGAAGGAGATCTGGATTTTGATCGAGACGGCGACGGCGATGGAGAGCGACGCTGGCGTCGACGACGGGGACTTGGTGACCGACGACGAGGAATAGGAGACCGACGGCGAGGACTAGGCGATCGGCGGCGATGTCGCGTGCGGGATCGAGATCGCTCTCGCCGATCGCGTCTGTCGCTGAAGCGTCTCGGACTCTGCTTGCGACCACGGTCGTCACCAGTTCTACTCGATGGCGCAGCAGTAGCACTACTACCAGTGGCAGCAGGTGCAGCGCTAGACGACTGGTTGTCGCGCTCGCTGGTGCGTCTCACTGGCGCCGCGCTCGCCTCCTGTCGCTTCTTCTCCAGCACTCGGCGCAGCTTCTCCTTCTCGCTCGCGAGCTGCTCGAGCTCCTGCTTCTTCTTCTCCAGCAGCTGTGTCGGGATGCCCGTCGAGTGCGCCTGCGCGCTCAGCAACAGCTCCCAGAGCTCCTGCGTGAACGCGGCCGTGTCTTTCTCCAGGAAGCCCGTGATCGAGATCTGCAGGTGGCGCGGATCGAGCTGCTCGTCCACTTTTGGCTCGAGCAGGTTGATGACCATGGAGGCGACGATGTCGTCCTCGAAGCCCAGCAGCTGCGTGATGCGCTCCGCGACCCACTGGTGGATCACCTCGAGCTTCACTTTCTTCAGATCCACCTTCTGGTCAAAGCACTTGGGGAACGACATCTTGGCCAGCAGCTTCTTGTTCTGGTTGAAATATCGACTGTCCTGGTCGATGCTCGTGCCCTATTAACCAACAAGATGCACACACACACACACGTGCATGGGTGAGTGGGTTAGGCTTCACTACACACTCCTATATGCACACGCGCATGCATACAGAGAGCCAAGTGAGCGTCGTGACGCACCCGGACCGCCATGGCTGCGCTGCTGGTCGATTGGCTTGCTTTCGCTGCTTTTGTGTTGAAAATGGAAGAAGAGAAAGCAATAAACTTAGAGCAGAGGGTGGCAAAACGTGTGACGAAAAGATCCCGTTTCGTGTGGCCCACATGCATTTGAGATTGTGACGCTAGTCCGTTTGATTAGCCAAGCAGAAAAAAGCAAATCAATGCACCAACTAATATGGCTCCATCAGCATCGAGCGCGAAAGAAGACGACGGTGCCGATGCGAGTGAATGGTGCGCAGTGGCTCTATCACGCGCTCGTCGTGCAGAAGAGCGACACCAAGTAATATGCAATGGGGGCATGTGCGTACAGATACGTATATTACAAAGGCTGCGCTTTATTCGGCAGTGGAGGAGGAGGAAGGCGACGAAGAAGCTGGCGGAATCGCGTCAGCGTCCGTCTCGGGCTGCGACTCGAACGCAGCAGCAGACGCCTTGAGACCCTCGTTGAACGGGGAGTGCATGACCACGTCCTGCACGACATCGTACGGCGCGTTCGTGAAGAGCGACGCTGGGTACACGGCCGCCCCCCACGACGGGTGCACCAGGATCTTGCACATGCCGGCGCTCAGGCAGCGATACCGGAGCAGCACCTCCACACCGTCCACTTCGCTGTACACCTTGTTCGACTGCAGCGTCAGCATCTATTACGACCCAAAAGCACACGCCGTCATAACATAAACATTAGCATAAGCGAGCATACGCACATGCACACATACACGCAGAGACAGAGCCAATAAGCTCACCGGAAGACCCGAGCACGGGTCGATGAAGTCCGCCCAGTGCTCCTTCTCGATGAGCTTCGCGGACACGTGCTGCGCGAACTCGACAAAGGTCTCGAGCAGTCGGTCCTTCTCCTTGTCCGCGTCCACGCCGAACTGGCTCAGGTCCATGAGCGACTTCTGGCACGTGAGCACGGCGAGCGTCGGGTGCTGACCACCGACGACCGCCGCTTTGCGCTCGAACTGCGCCGGGAAGACGTGCTTGAGCTCGCGCAGCAGCAGCTTGGGACACTCGTGCACCGACACCTGGAAGCCCGCGCGGATCTCCGTCGGGCTCAGCAGCGCGCTCTGCGCGCGGGACACGCGTAGGGCGTCGCTCTTGCTCTTGCTGCTGCTTGGAGCTGCGCTCATGGTCGAAGAGTGGTGAAAAGTGGGAATGCTGTGATAAAGATGACGGAAAGAAGACGAGCTGGAACAAAACGTGCGACATAAGCAGGAGTCGCTGAGAATGCTATTTTCACCTGTTTAATAGACAGGCTTGTGTAAATGGAATTGCCAAAACAATGTGCATGCAAGAGTGTTATATTGAGGACACTGACGCTTTGATAAACACACGCATTATGCAAGGTCAGCGGATCATGCAATTCAGGAGGCTTTCGGTGTCAAGTGACTGGAGGTGGCTTGCTTGCTTTGACCATTTGAAGCAAGCAGTGAAGGACATTCGCATCCACATTCGCTTCCAAGAGACAGCGGCGAAGGAAGGAAGACGCAGACGTGAGACAGCAGCAGCAGCAATGGACGCCGAATCCGCACCGGCGATCACCCCAGCGCCAGCGCCTGTGGAGATGCCGTCCAACGCGAGCGGCAGCAACGAGGACATCAAGGCGGTGATCCTCAACTACGGCAAGTGGAAGGACGCCAAGTCGATGGACGTGTTCCTGCGAGAGAACAACGTGGACTTCCTCAAGGTGCAGAAGTCGCGCCAGCTCACGTTCGGGTTCGTGCACTTCAAGACCCGCGAGGAGCGCGACGCGGCGCTGCCCGTGCTGCAGTCGCTCACGTGGATGGGCGAACCCATGGAAGCCAAGGACGCGCTCGTGAAGCGCAGCATGCAACGCGACGAGCGCCGCGGCAAGAAGCGCAAGCACAACGAGCGCGAGAACGGTGACGATGCAGGCGCAGACGGCGAGAAGGCAGAGGAGAAAGAAGTCAAGGCGGTGCCGACCTGTGCGAGCGACGTCGTCACGCCGTGGGCGAGCATCCCGTACGAGGAGCAGCTGCAGCGCAAGGAAGCCGAGATGAAGAAAGTGCTGGTCAAGATCGTGCGCAACACGCGCAAGGAGTACGGCAAGAAGGAGAAGCGCATCGGCGTCGACCAGCGCAACAACGCGCGCAAGCACAAGGACGACGCGGCGGTGGCGTCCACGCCCGTGCCGGTGCGCGCGCCGCTCGCGATCCCGCACTGGCTCACGAGCCACGGATCCATGTACGTTTTGGCTCACGGCGCGTTGTACTCGCGCGCGCATGAAGCCGACGAGAGCACCGAGTGGGAGAAGGAAGTGGACGCGGACGGCGTGGTCGCGATCGTCTCTTTCGGCAGCGAGCTCGTCGCCGCGAAGTCCGACAACACGATCTGCGCGCTGACGAAGCGCGGCAAGGAGCGCCAGTGGGTGGCGATCTGTCAGGGACCAGGCGCGGAGATCAAGTCCATGGCGTCGCTGCGCGGCACGCTGCTCTGCTGCACGGTGGACGGCCGCATCGTCAAGCAGGAAGGCACGGGTCGCTTCGCCTCGGGAGCGTGGACCCAGATCGGCGAGGTGCAAGGCGTCAACCTGATCGGCTTGTACAACGGCCACCTGTACGCGTACTGCCCGGGAAGCTCGAACAGCACGAGCCAGTGGTGGCGCGCGCCGCTGACCTCGGACGCGCTCGACGTGCTCGTGTTCGAGGAGTGGAAGGTGGAGGTCACGGGCGACGTGCTCGGCATGACGTCGCACAACGCGCAGCTCATCATCCTCACGAACGAGCTGTCGTACGTCATGGGCGACGGACAGGTCGTGAAGACTTCGCCTATTGTGCTCGCAGCATCCAGCGACAGCAGCCCAGCCAAGTTCACGGCGTTCGCGAGCCACAAGGGACTCTGTTGCCCGACGGACTCGATCCATCCGTCGCCCGTCACGGAGGGCTACCGCAACAAGTGCGAGTTCAGCATCGGTTTCGACACGGAGGGCAAGCCGTGCGTGGGCTTCCGTCTCGGTCTCTTCCGCGACGGCGTGATCACCACGAGCAAGCCGGACGACTGCGTGAACGTGTCGCAGGCCATGAAGGAGGTCTGCAAGACCATGCAGAGCCTCATCGAGACCTCCGGGTACCCCGTGTACGACATCAAGTCCCAGGAAGGCGTGTGGCGCATGCTCACGGTGCGCGAGAGCGAGCGCACCAAGGAGCTCATGGTCGTGGTGCAGGTCAAGCCTCCTCGCGAAGAAGACGGCGGCGTGGCCGACCTCAAGGAGAAGATCATCGCGACGTTCACGGACGCGTCTGCATCGTTCAAAGTCACGTCGATCTTCCTGCAGGAGTACGCTGGCGTCTCGGCGCCGTCGGAGGACGATCCTGTGGTGCACATCTACGGAAAGAGCACGATCGAGGAGCACTTGCTGGGCATGCGCTTCTCTGTGTCTCCCGGTGCGTTCTTCCAAGTGAACACGCGCGGCGCCGAGACGCTCTACTCGCTCGTGAAGGACCACGCGGACGCGGACGAGAACACGCTGTTGTACGATGTCTGCTGCGGCACGGGCACGATCGGCATCTGCGCGTCCAAGGGTGTGGGCAAAGTGGTCGGCATCGAGATCTGCAAGGCTGCCACGGACGACGCCGCCGTGAACGCCACGCTCAACAGCATCGAGAACGTGTCGTTCATCAACTCCAAGGCCGAGGACGTCATGAAGGATCTGCTCAAGGCCAAGCGCTCGGACACGGAGCAGCAGATCAACCGCGTCGTGGCGATCGTCGACCCGCCGCGCGCGGGTCTGCACCACCAAGTGCTGCGCGCGCTGCGCGGCTGCCCGCCGGTCGAGCGCATCGTGTACGTGTCGTGCAACCCGACGGGGTCGCTCATCACGGACGCCATGACGCTTTGCGGACCGAAGACGAAGGCGCTCGTGGGCGAAGCCTTCGAGCCCGTGCACGCGATCCCGGTCGACATGTTCCCGCACACGCCGCACTGCGAGATGATCATCGTCTTTGAGCGTGTGAAGAAGAAGAACATGCTCACCGCCCGCGAGTGAGCATAGCTGTAGCATCTCTCTCGCTTTCTGTTCTCTCCCAACACTAGATTTCTATTTGATTACCTCTTTCCTTCCGCTGCGGCGGGCTTTTTGCTGTGTGTATGTGTACTGTGTGTGAGTTGGCTCTGTTGTTCGCTTTGTCGCTCGCTCCCTCATTCATTATTCAATCTCTTCAAAGTCCTGGTCTGCGAACGCTGGCGCGTCGTCCATCATGCGCGACTTGAACGCCTTGATGGCGCGCTTCACTGCTGTTGTGGGGGACGGGATCGGCGCTGCTGCGGGGCTTTTGCGCTTCAAGGCGACTGTGGCGGCAGATTTGGACGCGCCGCCTCCTTTCGCCTGCGCCACTGGCTTCTTCGACGGTTTGGACTTGGCCGACTTGTTCATGCTCCGAAGAGATGGCAAGTCCATCAGTCCAGCAGGGAAGAGTCCGAGCACCTACGAGCATTTGAAAGCTGAGAGTCAGAACTTTTCATCTTTGTCACGAAGCGCTCTCATGACAAGCCAGCTCCAATTACCCGGTTGAAGATGCGGTTCTTCTCTTGGCGGGAGTTCAACGGCGCGTAGTCCTGCTCTTTCAGGTTCTTCTTGTCCTCTGTCTTGAGCATTTGGCTGGTGGTGAACATGGTAATATGGTGCGCGAAGCATTTGGTTTGATTCTTGGTCAGCTGTCATCTTGGATGGAGTACAAACAAGAGACATTGTCACGACGCACCGGTAGTCGTTTTCTTTGTTGACCCATTCGTCTTGAACGCTGAGCAGGTAGTGGAGCTTCTCGGCTACGTCTCTGTCTTGAATGATAACTGCACAGATAGAACAAAAAAGGATAGGTGGCATGAGACTCGTGGCTTCACTTCAGTGCAACCAACAGCAAGAACTCCCGTGCCGCAGACAAACCTTCTTTGACCTGCTCAACTGGCTCCGACTCGGCACGCTTCACATACACAGCAATCTGCCACGACCACACACAAAAGGTATAAACCAAGTCAACCACAACGGCGATCTCCAGTACCTTCGCATGGCAAGCCTAATCGACGAAGCCAGGCGACGCACATGCTCGCTGAGCGTCTGGAAAGAGCTCTCCAGGTCGTCTTTCATACTGCGCGCGGTGTCTCGCGCTTCCAGCCGCAGCATGTTGGACTGTGTTCGCATCAGAGCAAAAGGAAGAAAGCGACAGCTACGGATTAGCTGGAGGGAGGGACGCATTTGCCACTTGCGAAAGCCTCTGCGACGTACCTTGAGATACTGCTTTGTGAACGGCAGGAACGTCATGAGCGTCGCAAAGTAGCCGTTCACGCGCCACTTGTTTGGATGCGCGTCCACCACGAGGATGTCGACCGCTCGCAGCGTGTCGTCGAGTTTGCGCGGGAACACTTTCGTGATTGGCGCCGCCTGTTCGACTGCACAACACAGCAAACAAGCAAACAATCACGTGAGCACTAGCGTTTAGTAGAGTGCATCGGCATGAACAATGCACGCGCAACACTGTAGATGGATAAGATCGGGGAACGTACGCTCGCGCACGGCGTTCCGCAGCTCCTCGAGCTTGACGATCACCTCTGGCTCCGGGTTCCAGTCGGCCGCCGCGTCCGACCACTCGTCCAGGAACCCTTTGACCGACTTGGACGACTCGGCGCCGCCCTTCTTGCTCTTCTTGCGCTGCCCACCAGCGTCTTCAGTCTCGTCACTATGCAACATACACAACTGTCACTCACGAGCATCGCCATCTCCTCATGCTAATAGCGCCTTTCAACAGCAAAACCATCGAACACACGTACTTCTCGTCGCGCTCGATCGTCTCGATCTCGTCGCCTGCGTTCACGAAGAAGCCCGAGTGCTTGGTCTTGACTTTCGACTGGCCGTGGATGTCCTCGATGTTCTGCTGGAGCTCTTCGTCGTCGATGAACGAGTCCTCCGAGTCGTAGTAGTCGTCCTCTTCGCCGCGCTCAAAGCCGCCCCCACTGCCTCCAGTCCCCGTTCCTCCTGCTCCACCGCCAGCGCCAACGTCCAGCGACCCGACACTCTCGGAGCAGTCGACGATCGCACCGCCGCCGTACCGCTTCTCCAGCCGCTCGATGATGTTGTATCGCTGCGAGCGCGGACCGACGAGCACTCCCGGCAGGTCGCTCTCGCTCGCCTGCGCCACGCTACCATTGGATGCTGCGGCGTCTACCGTGCTGCTGTTGTTGCCGCTGCTGCCGTTCACGATCGATGCGGGGTGCGGGACGTCGGTCGCGAGGCTGCGCGCGAGCTCTTTAAAGTTGATCTCGGACGGCGCGCTACGGTTCAGCGCCACGCGGAAGACCCTGCGCCTCGTCTGTTGGTGGGCGGCCTGTGGTGGTAGCGCTGCTGCTGCTGCTGGTGGCGGCGTGGTCGCGTCCAGCGTCATGACCGTCAGCGCCATGTGGATGCTTCCTCTCTTTCGCACACTTTTGAGTGAGTGTTTGTTAAAATAGGTGAATCGGAAGTGTGTTGACAACTTGCAACTAAAATAGGTGAACAGAGAAGTCCTAGTCTAGGTCATCATATTATCGTTTTTTATGGGACAGTCTACACTGTTGAAGGACATAGTTGTAGGACACTCTCTCGTTCGTTTGAAGTTGGCTGCATGCAAGTCGCTTCAGCGATTCACCTCACTTCACCAAACAATGGAAAAGAACATGCTGGCCATGCGAAGGGAGCGCTCGCTTTTACATCTTCGACAACGGCGTTGACGTCCTGCTGCTGCACGAAAATGTGCAGTCCAGTTTATCGGTCCTCACTCCTATCGTCTCAAATCTGCCTGTGCGCGAATTTGTATAAAATGCAGTGTGCATTGCTGGATTGTTTTGATGTGATGCCGACGGTAGCACCCATCTGATAACAATGGAAAACGAATGCAGACTGCATGACCTCCGTCCTATTTGTGGAGCTCTACATGTCTGAGCGTCCTACGCATCGCGGTGGTCCGCCGCATGCACGCGACTTCGGTGCGGATTCGTGCTGCGTCGCAATGCTGCTGCTGCTGAAGACGCTTTCGCGGCCGGTCGTCGAGCGAACTGGTCGGGGAAGTGCAGCGCAAGCCCCGCGCGGATGTTGAAGCGCGAGAGCGAGAGCGAGAGCTGCCGGTTGGAGAAGCGCGAGCCGCACACGCCGATGGCCACGCAGAGGTAGGCGACCTCCAGCAGCAGCCACGGGTTCAGGGAGAGACTGAAGATGTCGCGCGTCTGCAGCCTCTGCAGCGTGGCCGAACAAGTGGCCGCTGCTCCCGCACTGGAGTCCCTGGGACGCTCTGCAGTCGATCATCATGGCGACCTGGACCTCCGCGACCGTGTCGCACACGATCACGACACCGAGAAGCGGGAGGAAAAGCACGCAGAAGGCGCCGTGCGTGTTGGTCATGAAGCCCATGAGGTACACGCAGAGGTTGGCGACGGGTCGCACGAGCGAGAAGAGGGACGGCGCGCGCTCCGAGGAGGCGTCTTGTTTTGTCGAAGAGCCGACGTCGTCGCTGACGAGCGACAGCATTCGCGCAGCGCGCGTGCGGCTCTCGACAAGCGTGAGCTCGAGCGAGTCGATGGACCCGCGCTGCGTGTCCCCATAGGAAGAAGCCGATGGAGACGAGGAAGACGCTGCTGCCGAGAACTGGAGCCGCAGGCACACGAAGAGCAGCAGCGAAAGCAGGAGGAACGACGCGACGCTTGCAACGAGCACGACGAGCAGCGTCAGGAGGTTGACGTCGTACCAGTCGCTCTTGCTGTCTGCTGTTGCCGTCGCCATATTCACAGCCAACAGCCCACCAGATTGAAGAGCTGGATGACTGACTGACTCGGGAAATATTCGGGATCTCTGTCACCTCAGCGCCGCTTCAGGAGAGCGAACGCAAAACGCTTTTCATTTGTGTCCTTTTGGAGTGTGGGACTCAAAGGTCAAGCAGTCTGACTTGAAGGAGCAGAGTGAAAGCAAGCAGCACCAGAGGCGTTCAGGACACCAAAGACACAGACAGACAGCTTCGCTCTCATGGTGCGGCCATCGCCCCGCGTGCCTGTGGCGCTGCCGGCGTTCTCGTGCAAGACCACGTGTCTGAGCGCCTTCGTGCTGCTCTTCGAGCTCACGAGCTCGCCGATTTTCTTTGTTCTGAGCCACCTGACGTCCGTGCGCAGCGACGTGTTCTACGTGAGTGGTGTCCTCAGTCTCCTGAGCATCGCGTGCGGAGTTCTGGCAAGTACCAGCAGCATCCACTATTGGGGATTTGTGTGGGGTTGATTGGTCACCTAATTCCTGCTATGTTCACTGTTTTATGACAGGGCATGATGCGATCGACGCCGGCGCTCGTGGCGAGCCTGATGGTGTCCATCTCGACGTGCTTTCTGTTTGTGCTGCTGGGCGGTCTCAGCATCATCTTCAGCTGCAATCTCGACTCGTCCGTCGCCAGCTACCTGGACAAGGCGCTCGTGCCCGTGACCGCCGACGAGAAAACCAAGGTGCGCTTGATTAATGAAGACTCTTTGCCGATCTTCTATGAGGCGGCCAGTTGCTGAGTCTCTTGCAATTGTTTGCTTTCCTGTATCGACAGCTCGTCCACGACTCCAAACTGTTTCTCTCGGTCGCCGCGGCGCTTCTCGTTTGCGGCGCAGCGCTTCACGTGGTCTTCGGTCGGCATCTCTATTGTCTGCTCGGTGAACGGCGCGGAGCCATCGCGTTCCTGCAGGTGCGTGAGCGCATAACAACAGAGTTCTAGCAACACTTTGTGCGGATTCCTGCTAGTCTTATTGACCTACTGCGACACCTTTTTGGCACACACACACACACACACACGTGCAGATCTTCAGCATCATTACTCTGCCGTTCTCGATCTTTCTCATCGTTGGCGGACAATACATCGTCGGCGCCGTACACCGGGATCATCATCTTCTCCGTCGGCGTACTGATGCTCGTGATCGCGATGCTCGCGTTCGTCGGGGGCAACTTCGAATACCGCCGGCTCTTGTCGATTTGCTGTCTGCTCTCATTTGTCTTTGGCGCAGGCATCGTCGGCGTCTCCATCATGTACTACGCCATGCGGGACGGCATCCAGGAGAACCTCAGCAAGCACTGGGAGACCATCCGCGTCATCCTGCCGCCGACGTACCAGGCGCGCTACGACCGCGACCAGTTTGGCAACTTCATGGAGACGAATCTGAAGATGGCTGCCTTCGTCGGGGTCACATCGGGACTGTTCCTGATGACCGAGGCGGGCGTGTGCCTGACGCTGATGCACCACTCGGCGTTGCTCAAGCGACAGCTCGCTCAAGACAAGGAAACGATGAAGCAAAGTGTTCAAGGTGACGGCGCAAAAGTCGATCCTGGTGGTCACCACCCTCAAGCCCAGCTGCGCCGACAGGTACTCCCATGTCGAACTTTGCCAAATCGAACTTTGTATTCGGGAAGCTAGGATACTGATCGAGTTGTTTCGCGCATGCTTGCAGTGGACGGCGCACTTTGAGATCTCTAAGCGCCGCCAGCGGATCACCATGCGCGTCGCCGCGGTCGTGTTCATCTTGGGAGTCGCGTTCATCTTCTCCGTGCTCTGCGCGAACGTCGTGTTTGTGTCCAAGTGCAGCAGTATCGGCAAGCTCATGCAGTCGTTCAATGCGTCGCTGATCGAGAGCGCGAACGAGTCTTCCGTCGACACGGTTCGGGTCACCAACCATTTCTCGCGCGGGACGATCGCTGTCGCGCCAGCGTCTTTCAATGACACCGCTGGTCAGATACTGCTGAGCGTGTACGGCAATGAGGTGTGTGTGTGAGAGAGAGAGAGTCCGAGAACCAGCGTTGCACGAGTCTGTGTGCTGAAGGTAATCTGTTCGTGTTCTCACCACTGCGGTGTCTGTGTGTTTCTTCTTCTGCTGTTCAAAACAATGCTAGGATAGCGGAGGTAAAGCCGCCGATTTCTACCAGAAAAGCGTCGCCGGCACCAACTTGAGCTTCACCGTTAGTCCGCTCGATGTGACGCGGTTCTCTGGATCGGTGGATCGTCCCAGGTCAGTTTGTCTGCTAAGCATTGCGAATGGATGGGTTCCCTGTCGAAGTGTCGAATTCCAAGAAACTCACGCGGCGCTCTCCACGCTTTTGCTACTGGTGTAGCGCTCAGCGATGACGCTGAGTGTTTCCGAGAGTCCGCTTCGAACACTGGAGATCACGACGAACGCCTCTGTGGAGATCAACTAGCTCGTTTCAGCTGATCGGGGGACCATAGACATCGATGAATGTTTGTTTTGCTGACTCCTGTTATACCACATACTATTGGCTAAAATACTGCATCTCGCTTCTGATTGGCTCTCATCTGTCCGATGAAGAGAGCAGTCAGCTCAGCTGGATCGCATCACGCGTTCTTCCACAAAAGAGCAAGAAACAGGAGAGCAATGGCGATGGAGACGCGGACGGGTCTGTCCTGGCTGCTGCTGCTCGTGCTGCTCTGCGCAACTGCATCCGCAGAGACCGAGAGCCCCAGCCGCCGCGCGCAGCTGGTCGAGAAG